>CM030360.1:226440284-226541908 GCA_017893485.1 Hemerocallis citrina | reverse complement strand
TTGCAACATCTTCATATTTAACAGTATCTTTTCCATATATTAAAGTTGTTGCTAAATGATCATAACATTCGGGTAATGAATTCAACAGAATTAGGGCTTTGTCTTCATCTTTAATTTGCTCATCCAAATTTAACAAATCAGCCAATAATTTATTAAATGATTCAACATGAGCGTTCATAGACATACCTTCAGTATAGGTGAAGCAAAAAGTCTCTTCTTTAAATACAACCGATTCTCCAAACTTTTTCTCATGTATTTGTCTTCGAGTTTCTTCCACAACACCGCAGCAATGGTATCCCTCATCAAATCGTACTTCTGAGCCTTCGTGATAAAGCTGAATAGTCGCACACGCAACTCGGTTCAACTTCTTCCAATCTGCTTCGGACATATTCTTTGGTTTTTCTTCCTCCAAAGCAACGTCTTGTTCTTGTTGAACCAGAACATCCAACACCTCACACTGCCATCCCGAAATTATTTGTTCCATCAAATTTTTCAACTTCAAATTTTGCGTTGTGAATCGTTGTTCTGGACGAACTTGATCCCGCAACATCCTTGGTTGCATCTGCTTCATTCGCCATCTCCTCTAGTCGAACCCGTGCTCTGATACCACTTGTTGTGCGGAATACGAAGTAACCACCAACCAAAAAGAGAAATAGCGAAAACCAGAAACAAGCAAACACAAGAACACAACGATTGTACGTGGTTCGGCAAAACAAAGTGCCTACATCCACATGGCGTGTGGGTTTCTTCCACTTAATCACCAATGGGCGAAAAACAAATTCTTTTTCAAACGCAACAAAAGCCCTAATAGAAGGATGCTTCACACCAGAGAGAACACTTCATTATAGTCAACTCCTTCCTGTTGAGCATACCCCTTTTGCAACTAGTCTAGCCTTGAACCGAACTCTGTCTTTTGACCTTCTTTCTTCGTATACACCCACTTGCAAACCGAGTGGCTTTCTTCCCTTTTGGGTAAGTTGCACTAGATCCCAAGTCTTGTTCTTATGAAGAGTGTCATCTCTTCATCCATAGCAACTTTCCAATCCTGCATTTTCAGAACTTCTAGTGCTTCTTTGAAGTTGGAGGGACTTCATCATCAACAATGGGAAGAGCAAATGCAACTGTTTCTGTAAAGCGAGATGGTCATTTGATATCTCTTCTTTGTCTTCTTGCTGCAATTGATTCTTCCTGGCAAAACGCCTATTGAGGTATGGAGTGGTAAACCTCTGCATCTGATTATAGTTTTTTGCATATATTTGGTTGTCTTGCTTATTTTCATGTAACTGAAACTAAACTTGATGCAAGAGCCAAAAAGGCTATATTTGTTGGTTTTAGTACTGGTGTCAAAGGTTACAGGTTGTGGTGTCCAGAATAGAAAAAGTTAGTAATCACAGGGATGTTACCTTTGATGAAACCAGCATAATTAGCTCGGGACAGTCGACTGATATCCATATGCAGTCGACTGGTGATCCAGAACAGCAGAAGAGTGGGAGAGTTCTCCAACAAGGCCTAGAAATACCGGGAGAGATCCCGACGACAGACCCTCCGATGATCTAGTCAGTCACTTGAAAATGAAAATGAGAACTAAGGTTCAAGTGGAGAAAGATTCATTACCTTCCAAGTAAGGGAGGGATACTGGTATTTATAAGGAGAGAGAGGGGACCCTAATGGGCCAGGTTGACCCTCTCTCTGCGGGCTTGACCCGTAGAAGGCCCACAGGACCATCAGAGCTGAAGATCGGGAAGTTGTGGATCCTGGGGGATTTAAATGGCTCTGATTGCGCTGGATTGTTTACTCACATCATAGGCCCCCAACTCCTTGAGGGTTGTATGTACCGACCGTCGAGGAGTAGCCCAATCTCATGAGAGGATTAGCCAACAGTGCACCCAAGGATAGAGTGGAAGATCCCCTCGAGGAGTGAAATGTGGTTGAGGCCGAGCTCCGACCTTCGAGCTTCGAGCTTGGTGGGGAAGGCTGACGGTCAGAACAAAGAGTCGGCCGAGCATCGTGGGTTGAGCTCGTCGCGAGATTGGGTGGGCTCAAAGTTAATGCCGAGCGTCGAGCCTCGAGCTCATCCTGAGAAATATGAGCTGGCTCTAAATTAATACCGAGCGTCAAGCCCTGTGAACTTGGGAGACAAGAGCTAGATCGTAGTTGATGCTAAGCATCAAGCCATGTGAACTTGTGAGTGAAAGGAGCTAGCTCGCAGTTGATGCCAAGCGTCTAGCTCTGTCAGCTTGTAGAAGACAAGGGCTGGCTCGCAGTTGATGCTGAGCGCCGAGCCCTGTAAACTTGTGAGAGATAGGAGCTAGCTCGCAGTTGATGCCGAGCATCGAACCCTGTGAACTTGTGAGAGACAAGAGCTAGATTGCAGTTGATGCCAAGCTTCGAGCTCTGTCAGCTTGTAGAAGACAAGGGCTAGCTCGCAGTTGATGCCGAGCGCTGAGCCTTGTAAACTTGTGGGAGACAGGAACTAGCCCATAGTTGCTGCCGAGCATTGAGCTCTGTCAACTTGTGAGAGACATGAGCTAGCTCGCAGTTGATGCCGAGCGTCGAGCCCTATGAATTTATGAGAGACAAGATCTAGCTCGCAGTTGATGCCGAATGACGAGCCCTGTGAACTTGTGAGAGACAGGAGCTAGCTCGTAGTTGATGCCGAGCGTCAAGCCTGGTGAACTTGTATGTGATAGGAGTTAGCTCGCAGGTGATGTCGAGCGTCGAGCTTTGTCATCTTGTAGAAGACAGGGGCTAGGTCGCAGTAATGCCGAGCGTCGAGCCTTGTAAACTTGTAAGAGACAGGAGCTAGCTCGTAGTTGATGCCGAGCGTCGAGCTTTATCAGCTTATAGAAGACAGGGGCTAGGTCGCAGTAATGCCGAGCGCCGAGCCTTGTAAACTTGTGAGAGATAGGAGCTAGCTCGTAGTTGATGCCGAGCGTCGAGCTTTATCAGCTTGTAGAAGACAGGGGCTAGCTCGCAGTTGATGCCGAGCACCGAGCCTTTTAAACATGTGAGAGACAGGAGCTAGCTTGCAGTTGATGCCGAGCGTCGAGCCCTGTCAACTTGTGAGAGACATGAGCTAGCTCGCAGTTGATGCTGAGCGTCAAACTCTGTCAAATTTTGAGAGACAGGAGCTAGCTTGCAGTTGATGCTGAGCGTCGAGCATTGTGAACTTGTGAGAGACATGAGCTATCTCATAGTTGATGCCGAGCGTCGAGCTCTGTAACCTTGTGAGAGACAGGAACTAGCTCGCAGTTGATGCCGAGCATTTAGCCCTGTGAACTTGTGAGAGACAAGAGCTAGCTCGCAGTTGATGTCGGGCCTCGAGCTACAAAAGACAGGGGCTAGCTCGCAGTTGATGCCGAGCGTCGAGCTCAGTGAACTTAATCAATTTTGAGTGTTTGTGAAATTTGGCCACGGTTGGCACGTGTTCATCTTGTGGACAATGGCACGTGTTCACCATGTGGGAAAATGACACATGTCCACCACGTGGGCTAATGACGTCACTGTTGGGGGGGGGATCGAGGTGTCAAAATCTTATGTTCCGTTAGATTAAGATTTGAGGGTTGAGATGCATTTGAGTACTTCGAGGCATTTTTCTTTGCCTACATATACCTCCACCCCCATCTCATTTTTTACGTTTCCTTCTCTCTCTAACTTCCAGAGCTTCTCTCTCTAAATATTGTTCAGTCACCAACGGTAGTTTCTTGGGCAAACTTTTCGGCACCAGCAAACAGGTTAATACTTTTATTAATTTGTCGAGGGCTCAGTCTAATTCCTCGGCCTCCACATCCGACCGTGGCGATGCCTCCTACCTCAGCGACTCTTAAGATTGGGAAGCGTTTGAGGAGTGGGGTGAAGTGAATAAGGTTGTTGGGGGATAAAGCATTCGATGGCAGACCATGCGCGAAAGGCACTTGACCCGGATTGGACTGAGCCTTGCCGACCCTTGTATGTTTTTTTTGTTTCTTTCTTCTTGCATCTTTTTTCCTTCATCCTTACAACTTGCCTTTTTCTTGTAGCGATGGACGACGATGCGATCGAGCGGAGGAGGGCCGAGTTGGAGAAGAAAGCTACCTAGGAGACACAACTGAAGAAGAAGAACAGGGTGCCCCACGTGGGCTCCGAAGGGGCTTCAGATCCGAAGTCCAAGAAGTTGAGGTTCGCCATGGTGCCTGGGACCCCGAGACCGTTAAAGATGGTACCGAGCTCCAGTAACGCCAAGGTTGCAGAGCTGTTGACAAATGGCATCCCGCCCGTGAAGCCCTTTGGCCCAGGAGATCGTAGGCAAAGCGGGTCTCACACCGTGGGCCCTGATTGGTCCGTGAAGACATCAAACTCTATGATGGAGGACCCATAGCGGTTGAGGCGCTGGATCACCTCGCCACACCTCACAACCGTGAGAGCTTCACCACCGAAACCACCGAATCCTGCTACATGAGGTGGGCTCAAGAGAAAATGGTGGTAAGTACTTATTGAATTTCTCAGTGGCAAATTTTTTTTATTTTCTTCCATAAATCTCTCAAATCTTGTTTACTTATTTGCAGGAAGAGATTGTTGGGTCGCAGTTGAGCAGACTGCACAGTTAGGAGCTCCGTCAGGAGGTGAAGAACGCTCAGCATTGTGAGCAACAAATGAAGGAGTAGAAGACTCATGCCGACAATGTTGAGGCTCGAGAGCGTGCCCTTTGGGCGGAACTGATCTCCATGGCCAAGAGCCATGCTAGGAGGAAGAAGGAGATGGAGGCGGGGATCGAGAAGAAGCTCGTCAAGGTGAGAACTTCCACCATAGACAAAGTGACTGAGGCCCAATATAAGACATATCAACGAGCCATCGAGCACGTACTATGCAAATACCCCCAACTCTGAGCTCCATGAATTTCATTACTCCATGAAATTTGACGAGCTCCCACTAACCCCCCCCCCCCCCCCCCCCTCACCATTTTATTTTTGTTTTCTGACTTTTGTAATTGCCGAGTGCGGACTGGCCACCGCATTTTTTGTACTGACTTTAAATGAATAGAAAGAATGATTTTTGGGCTCAATCTCTTTTCCTGTTTGTTGGGGGGGCGTTTTGTGATTTGGCCAAGTCTATGAGGCTCGAAATAGTTTGTCTTTTATCTCCATGCCAGATATTCGACCTTACTTTGACCAACTCTCATAACGCCGAACTCAATGCCTCAGGGACCGCATGAACTCCCTTGAGGGTATTTTGGTGCGCTATCACAAAGAGGCGGGAGACAGGGAGGTGACACTATCCTACTTCATGAACAGGTCGAAAGAGCTGAGCTTGGAATTCTCCCATCCGAAGAAGGTGCTTTCTGACCGAAACATGGACGATGCTGAGTCCGAGTGGTCAAAGTCTCTTGCCTCCATTCAACTCCCTTCTTCCGAGTCATTCCTGTGCGAGGTGATAGTGGAGAAGGAATCAGAGATTCAAAGATTGAAGGTCATGCTTGGCATGAGTGGATCCCAAACCCGATCGTTTGGGAGTGGTTGGCAGTCGGCCAGGGGCCCGTCCCTGGCCCTGAGTCTGGAGTCGTTGAGGCCGGGAGATGCCCGAAGCTTGGTTGCCAGAACTTCCACCTAGCGACCCTTCGGGATCTTGATGGGCTTGTCGACGATCAAACACCCTAGATCGGACTCGAACTGGTTTGTGTCAGTCCTAAGGCCCTCCAAGCTGAAGTGTAGGCCGAGCTTGTAACAGTTGGGATGTTCATTCTTCTTGTAATGTTGTTGTATCATGCGCAGCCCGCTGTATTGGTGAACCTCATGCCTTGTACTTCATTGAGTCTGTTTAATAAAACGGTCCTCCTGTTAGTGTTTTCTCTATGACTTCGAATTAGGCATGTTCCGAACTAGTGTTGGTGAGGTGAACCAGCCGAATATGAGTCATTTCGTTCTAGCATTAATGGGCCACCATGGAATGGAGACGCTTCTCCTTCCAAGGTCATTTAATAGACTGTTATTAATGTGCCTTGGGAGGCATATCGTCGCCTCTCTGGGGTCGTTGGATGTGAGAAAACGGTTAAAACTTGTCCACGTCAGCATCACGCTCATTGAGGACCCCTTCTCCTTAGGCTATATAACCCATCCCCTTATCATTTCTCATTCCTCAGTTCTCAATTCCTTGAGAGCTCTTGCTTCTGGTGGTCCTTTTATCACCATATGACAGTTAGGGGTAGCAACGATGAAGGTTGCTCTATCCCTGGCCGTCAAGGGGTGTAAAAGGGACCGACTTGGGGAGCAGAGCTCGAGGTCCTTGCCAAAGGTGAAGGCCGTGAATAAACATGAAACTTTCATGGGGGTTGGAATCCGAGTTTGGCGCCGAAAGGCGGGGACTTGGGAAGATGAGAAGTTTTTCCGTTGAGACGATGCCGAGCGACAAGGACGGGAGAGGGAGAAATCTCCCATTAGACGTGATAGATTAAGAAATCTCTTCCTGAAGTCCAAGCGAAGCGGCGAAGACGTGAGAGATTGAGAAATTTCCCATTAGGGGTCAAAGTCCAACCCGACCGGCGAGGATGTGAGAGATTTAGAAATCTTTTGCTGAAGTCCAAGATGAGCATCGAAGACGTGAGAGATTGAGAAATCTTTTGCTGAAGTCCAAGCCGAGCAGCGAGGACATGGGACATTGAGAAATCTCTTGCAGAAGTCCAAGCCGAGCGGCGAGGACGTGAGAGATTGAGAAAACTCTTGTCAAAGTCCAAGCCGAGCAAAGAGGATGTGAGGGATTGAGTAATCTCTTGTTGGGGCTCGAAGTCCAAACTGAGCAGCGAAGATGAGAGGTTGAGAAATATTTCGTTTAAGTCTAAGCTGAGTGGCGAGGACGTGAGAGATTGAGAAATCTCTTGCTGAAGTCCAAGCCGGGCGGCGAGAATGTGAGAGATTGAGAAAGTCTCTCGTTGAGGATCGAAGTTCAAGCCGAGTGGCGAGGATGCGAGAGACTGAGGAATCTCTCATTGAGGGTTGAAGTCCAAGCCGAGCGGCGAGGACGTGGGAGATTGAGAAATCTCCCGTTTGGATGAGTAGAGCCGAAACATTTTGACTTGCTTTAAAATTGAAATTCCATTGCTTTTATTTAGTGCTTGGGTACAAAAGAAACAACGCGTATCACCGGTTACAACCGCATATGCCCCTATGTTCCTTTATGGAACTTAATATGGTGCTTGGTGTTCCAAAGTCTCTTGACTATCTTGCCCCCCCCCCCCCCCCAGGTCTTCAAGTTGGTATGTGCCCAGGAGTACCACTTGGGAGACCTTGTACAGGCCATCCCAATTTGGGGCCAGTTTGCATTTTGCGGTGGGGTGGGATTTCTTGAGTACAAGGTTGCCCTCCTTGATGTCGGTCGGGCGGACCCTCTTGTTGTAGAAACTGTAACACCCCATGTTAAGAATATATATATATATATATATATATATATATATATATATATAATTGGAGGCCGTGCCTATAGAGATTCCTTTGGGGGAGATCTATAGGAATTAAATGAGATGGGAGAAATGTGGAGAAGGCTGCACATTTCTGTGCCTTCACATTGAGGGGGTCAAATGTGGGGCCCCCGAGGGGTCGTAGTTGCTGCTTGCGCTCGCGCACTGCTGCGTGGGGCAGTGACGTAGTAGTGGGGCCCACATAAGGGCCTACTATGTCTTTCTCTTGCAGGAGAGAGAGTAGGAGATGTGGGAGAATTGTCCCATATCAGGAGATTTGGAATTATATATATATATATATATATATATATATATATATATATATATGCAAATGCTCCATTGAAAACGGGTGCATTTTCAACAGGTTGGAAAATGCACTCGTGAGCCATTGGATCTTGTAAGATCTTGATCAACGGCTCAGATCGAAACCCACTAAAGCCTCCCACTAATGGCCTAAAAGCGGAGGGGTAATTTCGGAACTTCACGCCAAAAAACGTTTCAGACTTAGCGTTTATTTGGCGTGAAGTTTTTTTTTTGGGAAAAACTTATACTTAGGTCGTTGTTTTTTTTTTTTGGGAAAAGGTTGAATAAGGCCACCATGTTTCATTAATAAGAAATTAACAAAACAACCCCAGCATGCTGGAGCAAGTTACAACCTACAGACAGGGGAAGAAAAACATGAAGCGACATGACCAGTACATATAATTTGTTTGAAGTTTTTTTTGGAAGAAAATTGTGCTTAGGCTGTTGTTCCCAACAATGGTCTAGGTTATTTTTTTATAAAAAAATTCAACCTAGGCCTTTGTTGGGAACAACGGCCTAAGTATGTACAAGTGTTTGGAAAAACACTTACATAATCAGATCGCCATCCCCCTCACAACAAAAATTTTCGCGCTGCTGGACGTCGAGAAACTCATTTCTAGCTCTATCTCTCTCGATCTGAAAATCCTAGCTCTCTCTTGCTCGTTGATTCTCACTCAATATCTCCCTCTTCTCACACTCTTGCCCTCTTCCTTTGAAGATCCCGATTACCAGAAAACTCTAACCCATACGAAATTTCTCCAACCCTAAAACCCTAATCCTAAAGAAATTAGCCAAACCCTACTCCCCTTCCTTTCTCTACAGCAGCGCGCAAGGGCCTCCTCTATCTCCTTTCCGAATAACCTCATTGTGAAAGGTATTAACTTATTCCTATTTTAGTAGATCTAACTAGGTTAATTGATTGAAATTTATTATTCAATGTTTGAGTGTACAATTTGTATATTATGCGTAGGTATTTATAGATTAGGAATTATAGTTTTATTGTCGATGTAGATGTGGTATTAGTTGTTGTTGTTCGTTGTTAGTAATAGCGCACAAAGAGATCCAAAAATCATGCAATTTTGCGAGTACGTCGGGCTCGCCACGCACAAGCCCACGCAACTTGTAGAAGTGTGTTTGGATTCACGGTTTGAAGTGTACGGCCGTGTATCGCTTTCGAGTATTTTTCATGACTGGAAGCGATACATCGGCTTATATTGCAAACCGTGAATCGAAACTCACCTCTACAACTTTTGTTGGCCTATGTGTTTTGCGTCTGTCCTACTCCCAAAGTTTCAGATTTTTTTGATCTCGTTTGTGCGGATTTCTGCCGTATATCAAACAACAACAATAATTAATGTTTTATTTCTATCGAGGGACTTTTCACTAGGAAACGACATCCAAAAAATAGGAAATTTTGCGAGCATATTGGGCTTACCGCTCGCTACCAAACGGTACTTGTAGTTGCGAGTTCGGACCCACGGTTTGGGACCTACGTCAATGTATCACATTGTTTTCATTTTCATGAATGAATACGATACACGGCCATATCTTGCAAACCGTGGGTCGGAACTCGCTTGTACAAGTTGGTTGCCTTGTGTGCAGGGAGCCCGATCCAATCACAAAGTTTAGTTTTTTTTACCGTCGATTGTGCGGTTTTCTCATGATTTTTGTTATGTTTTGAGCAAATTTTCAATAGAGAAACCACTTAAAAAATTTGTAATTTTGCGAGTAGGTCGGTCTCACCACTCACAAGTCATAGCAACTTGTAGATGCGAGTTGTCACCTACGGTTTTCTATATGCATTCGTGTATCGCATTTCCTTCATTTTGAAGAGTGAAAGCGAGCGAGACACGGCTGTATATTGCAAACCGTGGATCGGAACTCGCTTCTACATGTTCCGTTATCTTGTCTACGGCTAGCTGGACCCAATCACAGAGTTCTGTATTTTTTTGACGTCATTTTTGATGTTTTGTCACTTATTTTGTTTCGTATTTATATATATATATATATATATCACAATCGTTTGTTAACAAGTTGTTTTATATATGATGTGTGTATTAATTTATCAATAATATTATTTTTCCCCAGATGAACAACGATACGGATAGTTCTGCTGCCGGCGATAATTTTGTACGAGTAGAACCAATCATTGATTCCATACCGTTAGTCGAAAAACATCTAAAACCAAAGTTAGGTATGACGTTTCCAACTTTAGTTGAGGCCGAAAATTTTTATTCTTCATATGCTCGTTGTGGGGGTTTTGCAATGCGTAAGGGTGGGAATAAATTAAAGGGAGCAGTGGAAGTAGATAAGTCATATCTTTGTAATTGTTGTGAGTAGTTTGAGGTTGAAGGAAGGGGAAAGGAAGGTTCTTTGATTTGTTGGAGGAGAAACAGGTTGTCGGAGGAAGAGTTGGATTTGGAAGAGGAGACTTTGTGCTCTGATACCAATTTCTTGGAATCAAAGAATGAAAAACTGGAAATGCAAAAGAGAAAAATGATTTTGGAGACAATTTTAATATTGAGTTGCTACTGCAAAGCTCTAAAGTTTCTGTTGATTGATTTTCAATACACCAACAAGACTTCATTTATAGGCAGCTAGTTCTCTAGAGATTTCTATTCTAGAGAAACAAAAAGACTCATTGGAACTCTAATACATCATTACCTTAGTTGTTACAATTTTCAAAGACTTTGAAAAATTAAAGAAACAAAAAATTCTACAAAGCACATTAATTCCAACATTGCCGAGTCAACATAGTGATGGTAGATGGGGAACAACCTGTAGAACGGGTTGCAAGACTTGCATTCGTGTAAAATTGAACGAAGCAAGTAATACGTGGGTGTTGTATTCATTTCATGAAGCACACAATCACGAATTCACCTCACCCGGTAGAAGGCATCTTTTGCCCCGAAACCGTTCCGTGTCAAATACAGATAAAAGGATAATAGATCAATTCAACCAAGCTAATATCTAGACATGTCGACAAATGCTCTTCTTCAAAAGTGCTAGTGGTGGTCACTATCAAGCAGAAAATGGGGGTCCGGTAGGCTGAAGCGCCCGAGTGGATTGGCCTCCACCCTTGCCGATCTGGGTGAGGCAATTCTCCATCTCCCGAAGGCGCTTAAGGAAAGCGTCATCCCTTCTTGCCGGTCGGGTCGAGTCGTGCGACTCGCTACCCTAGTTTTGCTCCTCCTAGAGGGGGTCGTGGCTTTGACCTTCGGCTCGGGGGCCTCCTCGGATGGCCTTTCGAACTTTGTTCCTGAACTCCTGAAACTTGGTCCTCGTGACGGGGACCTCTTCGAATTGGGTAGTCGAAGGTCTTCGATCTCTCGGGGAGCAGCTGCGCCGTTGCTCCCGACCCTGGGTCTGGTGTATGATATGGGTCGGAGCCTAGTTGGAGGGGGAAGCTCCACTCCTAGAGCGATCGAGCTGCTTCCGGAGGTCGTCCTTAGGTTTTCGATGATTGATGACGCTCCGAAGATAATCGGCTTCCTAGCGCCCGGGTTGCCTTGCAGCCGAGTGTGAGGCGCTCGAACCCAAACCCGATGGATCCTCGGGTCTATGGATTTAGGAACCCTGGGTGTCCACATGACTGTGAGTTAGGTGATCAGGGTCAGCATTTCATCCTATCGTGGCCGCCCTCCTGGGTTTGGGTGCCATGGAAGGAAGGAATAGAAGGAGGAGACCAGAAGCTGGTGTTGGATCTGTCTAAGTTCCCACAGATGGTGCCAACCTGATGCTGCTTATTTTAGCGGTGAGAGAAATATGTGTGAGTTCTTGTAATTTTTTTAGAAAGAGATAGATCTCAGACGCAGATCCGAATTTGAAACAGGTGGATCTCCTGGGGAGCTGGAAAGGAGGTGCAGCTGGAGACTGGCCAACCAAAACACCTGCAAGAGGCCTAGAAACACTAGGAGAGATCCCGACGACAGACCATCCAACGATCTAGTCAGTCACTTAAAAGTAAAAATGAGAACTATGGTTCAGGTGGAGAAAGAGTCATTACCTTCCAAGTGAGGGAGCGGGTCCAGTATTTATAGGCAGAAAGAGGGGACCCTAATGGGCCGGGTTGACCATTTCTCTATGGGCTTGACCCGCAGACAACCCACAGGACCCTCAAAGCTGAAGATGAGGAAGTTGTGAATCCCGAAGGAATTTAAACGGCTCTGATTGTGCTTGATTATTTACCCACATCAAATATCCAAAGAAATAAACCTGTAAGGCAAGCGGGGAAGTGGATTGTTAGTGTTGACCGATCTGTTGATATCAGACCTAAAGAAATCATCTGGGCCCTTGCACAGCAGTCCATTGACAAATGCTACAGCATCGTTGATTAGCAAAAGCCTGTTTTTATAGTAAGCGAGTGGTGTAAAAAAAACAAGCAAAATACCATAGGGTGTTTTATAGGCAAGAGAAAAGCCAGAAAAGAGCGTCGGGATTTGAAGCAATAACAAGAGGGAAGGTGATATATTAGCAAGCAGAACAACGAGGAGAAAACCTATTTAAAATAATAATAGTAATAATAATAATAATAATAATAAGCTAGTGACAACCTATTTGAAAAATAACTTAAGTTGACGATAAATATACAATAAACAAATTCAGTATGCATATACGTAGGAGGTGCAACGTCGAATTTCACTAGGATTTGTATGATCCTCATGCAGATATAAACCCACTAAAAAAATGAAGGATCCAATTGGGGATCCAAAATCACCAACTTTTATGGATTTGGATTTCAGTGATCCCAACCCGTTACCCATTTTCCATCCCCAAACTAAATATTCGCGGGTTAGTTTGGGCGGGTTTATGAGAAAATTTCAACTCGAAACCCGAAATTATGGCGGCTTTTCAAGAGAATTAGAACCTGCTCTTTTAAATTTGGGCGGGTCAGGCGGGTTTGCAGGATTAACATATGACATATAAAAAAATATATATATTTACATGAAAGTTTTATACAAAGGTTATTGGTATGAGTTTATACATATTCATAAAAATACACATATAGTATATATGATAAATAGAGTTATTAAGGACATACACCCGAACACTGTTTTGTAAACATATACACACTATAATTACTAATATGCAATAAAAAATATGTTTTTTTATTCCAAATTGCTAGAGTTGTTTAGTTTTTGTCCATTATACACCAATAATATATGCACATATGGGGATGGTGCAGGACCGTACCTTGGGAATGGTGCAGAACCGCGACACTGGACAGCGAGTGAATGGCAGGAGGGGGGATTTGTTGGCCTTATACATGGGGATGAGGGCTTTTTGGCTGGGTTGGTGTAGAACCGCGCCAATTTATTATATTTATGTATGTATATTGTTATTACTTTTGGGTAGGGAACTCTTTTGTAAGGGTGAGTTCTCTTTTTTGTGGAGAATGAGTATCATGATCCAACCTATTGGGATACATGAACACCATACTCCATATTTTGGTTGTATGTTTCTTAAATTATTTCTAATTAAGAGGAGGGGGGGGGGGACCTTACCTACCATTAATAATAAAAAATATATGCATATATGTATACCAAAATAACTTTACATGATATCTTACAGGTACATGGAGATATACTCAAAGTTTTTTTCCCAAAGATTAAAAGGTGACTAGCGGTCACCGGTTTCTTTAATGAATTTTGAACGAAACATTACAATCATATATACTCAAAGTTTTTTGTTTTGTTTTTTAAAGAGAAAAGGTGACCGCATCACTGCTTCATTAATAAAGAATTAATGAAATAAAGTAGTACAAAGAATTACATCTAGTTGTTCCTGAAATGGAACAACGGAAAACTATTACATAGTCTAGCCTACAACAATAGCTTGTCCCTCCCCAAACTAAACTTGTAGACACAGACATCTGTAACATATTCTCCCACCCATCAGATGATGCACAATCACGTTCCTATCGACCAATCAGCTGACGACTCATCGATCACTAAATCTTAGTGTCAACTTGCCACTTCACTTTCTAGCAACGACTCACCCAGACAACACTTTAACAAAGACTTCCCGGAACCAATTTAATGATGCCTTGTCGGATCAATACCCCGGAAACGACTTGCCTAATCCCTATTCTGCTAACGACTTTCCTATCCACCCGTCCGGTGACGACTTTACCTCCACTACCCCAGAATGAAAAGCCTAAATACAGCCACAGTGGCAGTTTCCCCGTTCGCGTTGTTGATGATGACTAGCCCGAGCACCATCTGGTGATGATCATCTATGTGATGACATGATCATCATCAGATCTGCAATGGCTCATACCTCTCACACCAAAGAAATAATTTTCTCAAACTCCCAAACTAGCGACGACTCGTGCATTCAACCATACCAGCGGCGACTTGCACATCTAGCACAATAGTCACAGCTTGTACATCCTCCCCCATGTCAAAGACTCGCACATCAAGCCTAATGATGTCAATAAAATCATACATCGAATCGTTGAGGATTCGCACCATCACCATCGATCGATCAATGAAGAACAAATAAGATACCTCAAAATCATTCAAAAGCCCATCTTAAAGCACAAATTCATGCTCACCACTCCCCCAATCTAATTTGAATTTCAAAGATTCTAATTTGAAATTCAAATGCAATCTAATTTGAGTTTCAAAAAGTCTACTTTGAAATTCAAATCTTCTCAATCTTCCCCATATCAGATTTGAATTTGAAAACATCTAATTTGAAATTCAAATCTCATCACACTTTCCCTCTCCACTGTCCCACATCTAATTTGAATTTCAAATAATCAATTTGAAATTCAAAATACCCCTCCACACCTTCCACATTCCTACCGGCGGCATCACCATCCCCTTCGATGTCGGCGATCTCCTTCACCGAGCTTGCTGATCCAGTCTCAGCTCAGCATCTCCTTCCTCACTCTTCCAACATTCCAATCCACCACCCTCTCTGGCCATACTCTCCCGATATCCACACAACCACCAAAACCATAGACTTTTACATCACCCGGTCGAGCCACACCCGACACATCGTTGCACCCTTCGGCGAACCAAACCTTAATCCGCAATTTGACGAGACCTTAATTTGCCTCTCGACGAGCGAAGCTGAATTCCTTCGGCGTTCAATGTTCTATGCACCACTCCGGCGAGCCAAGCTCAAAATAAGATATCGCCGAGCCAACCCTGATGATCCAAGCCTCGATGAA
Source organism: Hemerocallis citrina (assembly GCA_017893485.1). NCBI lineage: Eukaryota > Viridiplantae > Streptophyta > Magnoliopsida > Asparagales > Asphodelaceae > Hemerocallis > Hemerocallis citrina. The sequence continues at coordinate 226,526,999 of CM030360.1, read as the reverse complement.
AGCCACATCCCCTCCTCTCTGCACCCTCACCGACATCCCTCTATGATGCCAACGACCGCTCAGTCCAACTGGCCTCGATGCCACCGTCACTCACCACCGGCTCCTTCTATAATATCCTAGAAAAATAAAATAATTTTAAATATTTTTGCACGTGCATTGCACGTAAAAATTTATGCATTTTAGTCCCTAACATTTTCTAAAAGTTATGCACAATTTTTGTATCTTTTATTTGTCACATTTGTATTATTTATTTCCAATTAAAACCGTATAGGTCTAAAATCTATTTTTAAGCCCACAAAAAAAAAATAATAGAAGCCCATTACTACTTGTCATGTGTAACACCCACACACAGATTTTAATTCAATAAAAACAAATAATTAAAATATGTGAAGTGTACACATAGCACATGCACACGTGCACACTCCAAAAGGTTGTCGGTTGCTCATGAAGGGGTGGAGAGAGAGAGAAGTGGGGTAGTGGGATTATTAGTGGGTAATTGGTTATCTAACTGCCAACAATTAACCCTATAAATACACCCCCCCCCCCCCCCCCCCCCCCCAATCTAAGCTATTCAACACATAGACTTAATAAAAATAAAAAAGAATTAGGCTGTGCTTTCGGATTTGGCTTATTGTTGGATTTCGGTGGTGATTTTCTTGGCTTTTGTGGGTTTTTTGGAGTTCTTTTGAAGGGGCTTGCTACTAGGGAATTCTTCTATTGGTGAGTGTCTCTTTTACTTTCTAAATTAATGTAGTATGCATGTGTAGGTAGTTTATGCTTGAAATTGTTAATTTGTATGAGTTCTTCAAATACTTTGTGATGCATATTGTGTTGTTAGAATTGTTAGTAGTAATGAATCATGAGAATTATTGTATACTAATTGAAAGTTACACCATAGAATTGATAGATTGTCAATTGAAAATTTATTTAAAAGCATGTTGGAATGTTGTTAGGGACAAATAATAAGCCATGATTATATTATATTAATTGTGTGTATGTATACATAAAGTTGTTAAATTTGTGCATGAGAAATTGTGTAAATATTAGGGGTGAAATATCAAACCAATGGAGATGTGAGAATTTCTAAATGAAAATGCATTCATATTAGTTGTCAATTTTTCTAATTGAGATATATGAACACTAAATTTCAAAGAGCGGCTATCTAAGTTAATTTGAGAATAATTTTATGCTAATATGGATAAAATTAATGGGAAATTATTTCTGGAAACTTAGGAATGTGTTTTATGAACAATTAAATTGAGAGAAAAGATTAGAAACTAAAAATGATTGAAAGAATTAAAAACGAGATAGAATCAGAGAATTGGGTTAAAAGGTTTTAAACCTACATACTATCAGTAATGGCATTTGGGCTTGGTAGCTAGCGCAGGCGCATGTGCTCTGGTGCTGCCACGTGTCGCCTGGCGGGTTCTGGGTCGCGAGTTCTTTTTGGAAGTTTTTGAAATAAAATCAAAAGAAATTTTTAGAGTATATAAATAACTCATGTGGGTTTCTATCACAAATTGAGAATAGCTCAGTGGTTTGAGTGGTGGGCTTGGTTGTTGTTGGCTCTGGTTCAATCCCGGGTATGCTCTTTGGGTTTTAAATTATTATTTTTATATATGATTTCAAGATTTAAAAATGGGGAAAACTTCATAGAAAATTTATATAATATTATTAGAACATTTGGGAGTTATTTCATATTATTCTAAAGGTATTTTGAGAATTTAAAGGTCATATTTCATATATTAGTTGAGTTTGAGTTCAAGTTTAAATTAAAGAAGATGTATATGGTTAAAGATTTTAAGAGTTGAATTATAATAAAATCAAAGCTATGAGTTGGGAATAAAGAATTTCTAGTGATTAATCTTTAAAGAAGATTTGTATTAAAAATAGTGTTCTAATCAAAGAAGTGAGTTTTTTATTATTATGCTTGAAGTATACATAAATATGGGAAAGGTTGTATTAATCGAGGGAACTTTGAAAGTGATTAGTTTTGGTTGGCTAACTAAGAAGTGGTTATAAGAAATTCGATGTGGGAAAATGCTGTTGAATGCATTATAGAAGTTGAATACTTCATGGTTATAAATATAAAGAAAGGATAAAGAGAAATGATGATTAATGGTGGTTACTGAATAAAATGTTTATGTTGAGGTTGGATATAACTTATTTGATCTCTAATGAGATGGTTATTGGAATCTAGAGGCTAAGAGAGACCCTAGTAACCGGCATTGTATGAATAATAAAAATTTGAGGAATAACCAGAGTGGGTTAACTCTCTCTTTGAGAAGTAGCCAGTGTGGGCTAACTTTCTCTCGTGTTGATTAAGTCGGGTAGGGTAAGCTAGCTCGAGGGTGTGATGATTTAAAACTAAACTTAAGGACAAACACTAAGGGGAGATGTGATGAAGTATGGGCAAACATGAGAATTATCGGGGTTGCGGCTCGCGAGGGAGATATTCCTTCAGAATTTCCGAGATCGAGGCGACGCTCATTGGGTATTTGTGTGATGAGGTACCGATGACAACGCGGTGTGGGTTTCGTCTCCAGAATTATCTGGGTGTGAGGCGTGATGGCCAAAAATCTCTCGCGGTAGGAGAACAACTCTCAAGAATTATCGGGTTCATAGCGCGCGATGTGGGTTTTCGCCTCCAGAATTATCGGGGTTACGACTCACGGTGGGAGAGCGAATTCTCAAGAATTATTGGGGTGGTACTAGATACTCACAGGATATATAAACCTTAAATTAGTCACTGTAGTAGTAATTCATGGCAAGGGATTTAACCCTATAATGTGGAGTACGTAGGTGCTTGCCTTCGGACCTAAGTAGTATGTGATGCATGGAATCCGAACAAGTATGCACTAGTGTCATCGTAGTGTAAACATCCGCATTAGGCATTAAGACATAACATACACTGACATGTTTAGGATAGTCACTTTTTACACTTTATTGTGTATTCAAGTTTGTGTTTGCTAAAGTAAGACAATCGCTATTTTATAGCATTGCGTCAGTTGTATGCAATTGACGTGCCCATAGTTTTCCAGTGCAGGGCTTGGAATTTTCAGATTTAAGTTGTTGATGTTAAAGTTGTATATATATCATGTTGTATTCATTAATTTGAATTCCGCTGCGTTGATGTAAAGAACAATGTTGTATAATGAAAAGTTTTAATTTCCTTGTAAAATTGTACAAATTTGAAGTAAAAGATCATGTTGTGCTACGAATCACATGTAAAAAGAATTCAGGGCGTTACAGCTTCCACCTTCCCCGTGCAGCCTTCTCCTCACCCGTTGGTGCAGCTCTCGCCGTCGACGCCATCCTCTTATCATCGAACTTTCCCGCCGCGCCATCTGCACTCATAAACCTCTAGTTATCTACACATATAAGCGGTTTGGGTTTTTCGGGTTCGGGGCAAACGGGTTTGGGTGGTTTGTGTAACGCCCCAAATTTTTTTTTTGACTCCAAACTCAAATCTTTCAATTTCTATATCACTTTAATCATAAACTAAGAAAGTTATATTTCAGGAAAAATTTTGACAGAGTCTCCCCTGTAAATTTTGCCCCGAAACACAAAAAGCTTACGGAATTCTGCTCAAAATTCCGTAGCTCACAAAATACACAATAATTTCATGGGCTCCCCAGGCCAAAATAAGCAGATACACACAGACAATATAATATAATGCTATGGGGGCCAAACACATAACGAATTATCAAATATCAAATAAAAACCATTAATTTCTTTGAAAACGAGGTAAAATTTTTAGAAAAACCTTTGTAAAACTTACCACAGAGCCCGGTACACCACAACGAGGTGGGTACGGGTCACAAACATACCATACCACATCGTACTATGCTTACCATCATCATATACGTGCTTATACATCCATAATACAATTTAAACTATAGATTCTACTATTCACATTACTAAACTTATACATCAAATTTAATGTAAAAGACTTCACTCAATGAAATCTGTGCCTCACCTATGCTCTGCTGAGGACCTGTAACAGTAGGGGATTTAGGGTAGTCTAGGGACTCCCTAACCCCCCAAATACTAAGGGGTTAGCCATTTCTGGTGTGAGTATAATTAATAATCAAATAACAAATTAAAATAGTATAAAGAAAATAAATTAAACATACGAATGCCCAATTAAAATAAGGCAACCTGAATCTTGAATACAACAACATCGTCAATACAATGACATATCAACTACTCTGTCAAACCTGCATTCAACTATTTAATTATCCATAACTTCCCACATTTCATAATACACTTCACATCAACCTCGTATATATATACATACTTATCTTACATTCACCTAATACGAATATTCATCTTTCCACACTTATCGTTATATCAGTATTTCACTATTTATATTAATATAACTACATGATGTTATTACACAATTTCTCCAACTCTATTTAGCCATGCATTTCATCTGCTTATATTATGTCCTCAACACACACATTCATCCTGGAAGTTGTGCCCAGGCAGGTAGTTCCCACCATTTCCACAGAAATAGCAGGCAAGTAGTTCCCCGACACACTTCCAAGGTACACAAACTCATACCACAGCATACTTTCTTTAATAACCATTTTTATACCCAATCTCATAATACAAGTATTTATTTTATTGTGTTATAATAAGTGTCACATCATAAACATATGCATCGATTCTCATAATACCACCTTCCTTCATGTCTTATGACATAATTACCACATCTCATTGCCCATGCGATTTACTCACATTTCATCACATCATTAACATCTCATTAATTAGAATACTTATACTTATTGCATCAAACCATGTTCTATAGCTCGTTCCCATCTTATTATATCACTCTAGTAATTTCTCATTCTTATAAACAATAAATCTTATTATCATTTTCACTTAATCCCCAAACACAATCTGGGGTCACAACATATCACACCCCATAGCCGATAGCTTGGATAATAATCACCGCACCTCAAACACACAGTTTGTGTAATATCACATCACATCTCAAGCCGATAGCTTGGTTATTAATTCACTTCAATCACTCATCATCTTCACTTTATTTAACTCTTCATTTCCACTAATCATTACCACTATCATACCAACTCACCCTGCGAATTATGCCAAGGCAGGTAGTTCCCACCATTTCCACAGAAATAGCGGGCAGATAGTTCCTTGACACAATTCCAAGGTACAACTCACATCAACTATATTTTACTTTAATGATCACACACATAATACAATTACTTCGTATTATTCATGATAACACATCTCTTTTATTATTATTATTATTTTCATCTTAAATTAACCACGTACTGCATTTATCACTTCTTTTCATACACTAACTCATAACTCATTTTCTTTCATATTTACTTCATTCACAACTACTTTCTTTCTCATCCACAATTCACGTTTCACTATCTACTTTCTTTACTATCCCATTTATTATTAACACTTATTTATTCCTTATTCTCAACTCATAATATACTTACTTCACTATTTCATTTCAGCTTATACCAAACACTTCTCTTTCTCATTCACATTTCATATCATATTCATTTTACCCTAGGTTTATTCTAGAGTTTCAATTCTCTCTCCGGTCTACCCTGAGGTATCATATCTCTCTCCGTGGGATCTACTCTCCCAGATCTACCCTGGGGTATCATCTCTCTCTCCGGTCCCACCGGAGGTATCTACTCTCCCAGGTCTACCCTGGGGTATCATCTCTCTCTTCGGTCCCACCGGAGGTATCTACTCTCTCCGGTCTATCCGGAGGTATCTGCACTTCCAGGTTTATCCCGGGGTATCATCTCTCTCTCCGGTCCCACCGGAGGTATCTACTCTCTTCGGTCTATCCGGAGGTATCTGCACTCCCAGGTCTATCCTGGGGTATCTACTCTCTCCGGTCTATCCGGAGGTATCTGCACTCCCAGGTCTATCCTGGGGTATCATATCTCTCTCCGGTCCCACCGGAGGTATCTACTCTCTCCGGTCTATCCAGAGGTATCTGTACTCCCAGGTCTATCCTGGGGTATCATATCTCTCTCCGGTCTATCCGGAGGTATCTACACTCCCAGGTCCATCCTGGGGTATCAACTCAAGTCAACCGAACTTATTGCCATTAACATTTTCTTTTCATATTATCACCACCCTTTCAATGCATCACACAAAAGAAAATATCACTGTAATTAATATATAAAATCATCACATCATAATATTACACATCACATCTGTACTGTATTATTTATTTGATCATTACCTCACACATCATGAATATATCATACTATTTATTATCTCCTTCCCACACGTTTGCATAAGCCCAGTAGGTTAACACATCACAACACCATATACACATAGATATATATACACAATACATTAGCATCACCCTTAATATTTAAAACCACATCAATCCACCATATACCGACATCCTTATATACATATAACTCACCCCCATATATATAACTAATTTATCGTCTGTAAATTTATATCAATACACGAGACGAATATTTCATCGTCATATCGCATACCAACACCGAACACTAATTTCCCTTTACACATACACCTTATTTTGGGATTCATATCCATCATTTAAATTATACTAAAATTTTCTTAAAATAACAAATACATAAACACATTCATACTCACATAGCATCCCGTGAAGACTCGAAGCGCCAGCATGCCGCTCCACATCCAAATCTGCTGACATATCCTATTATCAAATTTCAACACAATTAAGGCTCAAATCATTCAAACCAGTCACGGGAAAACAATAATACTAATTATCTTAATATCACACAGACATTTTATTAAACGTCCGAGATACACGTGCGATGCACGTAATAATCTAATGTCTAAGGGATTTTTATTCCCCAAACAATTACTAGAACCATTCCCAATTTATTCTAATGGCTAAACTACAATTTCTACTACCATGCGGAAGATAATTCATATAAATATAATTCTCATTTCCAAACCCAAAACCCTGATTTATTAGCAACTTGCAACTTCTCCATCAACTTACTAATTTCTTAACCCTAACATCAAAATGAACTACTCCTCAACCCTATACTCCATTACTAAGCAAAAGAAATTAAAAGCATACGAAAATACACAAATAATTAAAAAGAGAGATACCATTACTAAGTCTTTTCCTCGAATCGACTCCACCACTAGCTAGAGCGTCCTCCAATTAGCCATCCCTCCAAATTAATTTGGATTTGACGAAGAAACCCAGCGGATTTCGGCGGGAGAAGGGGAGGCCGATGGGTTCTTTCGGTCGGTTCGGGATCGAGGAAAGAAAAGAAGGGAAGAAGAAGAAAAGGGGGATGGGGGGTTTTATTAAAATAAAATTATAATAATAATAATAATATATTTATAAATGGATATTTACAAGTAGGTCCCCAACTCCCAAAATATTTCAAATAAACCCCACTCCACTCTTTAATAATACGAACAATGCAAAAAGGATACATCAAAATTATCTCATAATAGTCCTCCAAAATTATAAAATAAAATAAACAATATTTATCCAGATAAAATCTCCACTCATGACCCCTAATATATCAATAATACCTATCTACCACAAATATCCATACCGATATCAATATTTAAATAAAATATACCAAAAATAATTTTTCACCACTCAAAATATATAAAGACAGGCATTTTCGGTATTATAAAAATTCGAGGTGTTACATTCTACACACCTCAAAAGAAGCTCGTCCTCGAGCTACAAGAGTCAAGAAATTGTTCAAACAATTCCAGATACTTACTCTTCACCAACTTCCCAGATTCCTAATTATAGTCGTTACTATAATGCACCACTGAACTTTCAACAACTGGGCAACTTGAAGTCCTGATTACCGCTAATCTACATAACTCTCTTGTCAACTACACACCTCAAAAGAGTCTTCTCCATTAATCTCATCCAGAACGAGGTCATGCACCCTCTACAACTAGCAAAAATTTCGAATCCTAACTCGACTGATCAGCTGTAGAATAAGCAACTGTACTAATAAACTGCCCACATACAGGGTCATGTCGCCCTCTGCTACTAAAGAAAAATCAAATTGACCAAATAATTCTAGTACCGTCCACTCTTGGGACATAATAAATACCAATATTCTTCTTCTACTTCAGACATCTGTCACCCTATTTTTAATGGTCACCTCATTCAACTCCCGATATTCAATACTCAATCTCAAGGGAACCATCATCTCATATATCAAAGAGTTTACCAACCACCTCTTTAATCTTCTCCTTGGGTATTACCACCAACCCAATGGACATACTTTCATCGTCCAAGGCATTACATTCCATCAGAAACCGGGTTTTATCGGGCTTTCTCACCCGAACCCTCCTTGCATCACACTTCAACCATACATATAGCCTTCACTACTAACCCATCTCCCGGCAAAGTATAATGACCACAACAACACATCACCTCACAATCTATAGGATATACACCTATATGTCATACACAAGACTCCAAGAAAATAGCCACACTCGGCATACCGCAACCCATATAACAAAACTCTATAATGGTGTACAATTTCTCGCTTGGGGCCTCTAAGGAAAACGTGGCAATGCCATAAGGCAAAACACCCGCATGGGTTATAAGGGATAACACTGACCCTAAGTCAGACCAAAGTCCATTAGAAATCGCACCATCTATAATATAATCCGTACTTAGCAAAACACCCACAACACATAAAACAACTTCATATCCACAACTTAGCAATAATGAACCCATACACACATGACAGGATCACTAGGATAAACAAAAATTCCTAGTCAACCTAGGCTCTGATACCAAACTGTAACGCCCAAATTTTTTTTTTTGACTCCAAACTCAAATCTTTCAATTTCTATATCACTTTAATCATAAACTAAGAAAGTTATATTTCAGGAAAAATTTTGACAGAGTCTCCCCTGTAGATTTTGCCCCGAAACACAAAAAGCTTACGGAATTCTGCTCAAAATTCCGTAGCTCACAAAATACACAATAATTTCATGGGCTCCCCAGGCCAAAATAAGCAGATACACACAGACAATATAATATAATGCTCTGGGGGCCAAACACATAACGAATTATCAAATATCAAATAAAAACCATTAATTTCTTTGAAAACGAGGTAAAATTTTTAGAAAAACCTTTGTAAAACTTACCACAGAGCCCGGTACACCACAACGAGGTGGGTACGGGTCACAAACATACCATACCACATCGTACTATGCTTACCATCATCATATACGTGCTTATACATCCATAATACAATTTAAACTATAGATTCTACTATTCACATTACTAAACTTATACATCAAATTTAATGTAAAAGACTTTACTCAATAAAATCTGTGCCTCACCTCTGCTCTGCTGAGAACCTGTAACAGTAGGGGATTTAGGGTAGTTTAGGGACTCCCTAACCCCCCAAATACTAAGGGGTTAGCCATTTCTGGTGTGAGTATAATTAATAATCAAATAACAAATTAAAATAGTATAAAGAAAATAAATTAAACTTACGAATGCCCAATTAAAATAAGGCAACCTGAATCTTGAATACAACAACATCGTCAATACAATGACATATCAACTACTCTGCCAAACCTGCATTCAACTATTTAATTATCCATAACTTCCCACATTTCATAATACACTTCACATCAACCTCGTATATATATACATACTTATCTTACATTCACCTAATACGAATATTCATCTTTCCACACTTATCGTTATATCAGTATTTCACTATTTATATTAATATAACTATATGATGTTATTACACAATTTCTCCAACTCTATTTAGCCATGCATTTCATCTGCTTATATTATGTCCTCAACACACACATTCATCCTGGAAGTTGTGCCGAGGCAGGTAGTTCCCACCATTTCCACAGAAATAGCAGGCAAGTAGTTCCCCGACACACTTCCAAGGTACACAAACTCATACCACATCATATTTTCTTTAATAACCATTTTTATACCCAATCTCATAATACAAGTATTTATTTTATTGTGTTATAATAAGTGTCACATCATAAACATATGCATCGATTCTCATAATACCACCTTCCTTCATGTCTTATGACATAATTACCACATCTCATTGCCCATGCGATTTACTCACATTTCATCACATCATTAACACCTCAGTAATTAGAATACTTATACTTATTGCATCAAACCATGTTTTATAGCTCGTTCCCATCTTATTATATCACTCTAGTAATTTCTCATTCTTATAAACAATAAATCTTATTATCATTTTCACTTAATCCCCAAACACAATCTGGGATCACAACATATCACACCCCATAGCCGATAGCTTGGATAATAATCCCCGCACCTCAAACACACAGTTTGTGTAATATCACATCACATCTCAAGCCGATAGCTTGGTTATTAATTCACTTCAATCACTCATCATCTTCACTTTATTTAACTCTTCATTTCCACTAATCATCACCACTATCATACCAACTCACCCTGCGAATTATGCCAAGGCAGGTAGTTCCCACCATTTTCACAGAAATAGCGGGCAGTTAGTTCCTTGACACAATTCTAAGGTACAACTCGCATCAACTGTATTTTACTTTAATGATCACACACATAATACAATTACTTCGTATTATTCATGATAACACATCTCTTTTATTATTATTATTTTCATCTTAAATTAACCACGTACTGCATTTATCACTTCTTTTCATACACTAACTCATAACTCATTTTCTTTCACATTTACTTCATTCACAACTACTTTCTTTCTCATCCACAATTCACGTTTCACTATCTACTTTCTTTACTATCCTATTTATTATTAACACTTATTTATTCTTTATTCTCAACTCATAATATACTTACTTCACTATTTCATTTCAGCTTATACCAAACACTTCTCTTTCTCATTCACATTTCATATCATATTCATTTTACCCTAGGTTTATTCTAGAGTTTCAATTCTCTCTCCGGTCTACCCTGAGGTATCATATCTCTCTCCGGTCCCACCGGAGGTATCTACTCTCCCAGATCTACCCTGGGGTATCATCTCTCTCTCCGGTCCCACCGGAGGTATCTACTCTCCCAGGTCTACCCTGGGGTATCATCTCTCTCTTCGGTCCCACCGGAGGTATCTACTCTCTCCGGTCTATCCGAAGGTATCTGCACTCTCAGGTTTATCCCGGGGTATCATCTCTCTCTCCGGTCCCACCGGAGGTATCTACTCTCTTCGGTCTATCCGGAGGTATCTGCACTCCCAGGTCTATCCTGGGGTATCTACTCTCTCCGGTCTATCCGGAGGTATCTGCACTCCCAGGTCTATCCTGGGGTATCATATCTCTCTCCGGTCCCACCGGAGGTATCTACTCTTCCGGTCTATCCGGAGGTATCTGTACTCCCAGGTCTATCCTGGGGTATCATATCTCTCTCCGGTCTATCCGGAGGTATCTACACTCCCAGGTCCATCCTGGGGTATCAACTCAAGTCAACCGAACTTATTGCCATTAACATTTTCTTTTCATATTATCACCACCCTTTCAATGCATCACACAAAAGAAAATATCACTGTAATTAATATATAAAATCATCACATCATAATATTACACATCACATCTGTACTGTATTATTTATTTGATCATTACCTCACACATCATGAATATATCATACTATTTATTATCTCCTTCCCACACGTTTGCATAAGCCCAGTAGGTTAACACATCACAACACCATATACACATAGATATATATACACAATACATTAGCATCACCCTTAATATTTAAAACCACATCAATCCACCATATACCGACATCCTTATATACATATAACTCACCCCCATATATATAACTAATTTATCGTCTGTAAATTTATATCAATACACGAGACGAATATTTCATCGTCATATCGCATACCAACACCGAACACTAATTTCCCTTTACACATACACCTTATTTTGGGATTCATATCCATCATTTAAATTATACTAAAATTTTCTTAAAATAACAAATACATAAACACATTCATACTCACATAGCATCCCGTGAAGACTCGAAGCGCCAGCATGCCGCTCCACATCCAAATCTGCTGACATATCCTATTATCAAATTTCAACGCAATTAAGGCTCAAATCATTCAAACCAGTCACGGGAAAACAATAATACTAATTATCTTAATATCACACAGACATTTTATTAAACGTCCGAGATACACGTGCGATGCACGTAATAATCTAATGTCTAAGGGATTTTATTCCCCAAACAATTACTAGAACCATTCCCAATTTATTCTAATGGCTAAACTACAATTTCTACTACCATGCGGAAGATAATTCATATAAATATAATTCTCATTTCCAAACCCAAAACCCTGATTTATTAGCAACTTGCAACTTCTCCATCAACTTACTAATTTCTTAACCCTAACATCAAAATGAACTACTCCTCAACCCTATACTCCATTACTAAGCAAAAGAAATTAAAAGCATACGAAAATACACAAATAATTAAAAAGAGAGATACCATTACTAAGTCCTTTCCTCGAATCGACTCCACCACTAGCTAGAGCGTCCTCCAATTAGCCATCCCTCCAAATTAATTTGGATTTGACGAAGAAACCCAGCGGATTTCGGCGGGAGAAGGGGAGGCCGATGGGTTCTTTCGGTCGGTTCGGGATCAGGGAAAGAAAAGAAGGGAAGAAGAAGAAAAGGGGGATGGGGGTTTTATTAAAACAAAATTATAATAATAATAATAATATATTTATAAATGGATATTTACAAGTAGGTCCCCAACTCCCAAAATATTTCAAATAAACCCCACTCCACTCTTTAATAATACGAACAATGCAAAAAGGATACATCAAAATTATCTCATAATAGTCCTCCAAAATTATAAAATAAAATAAACAATATTTATCCAGATAAAATCTCCACTCATGACTCCTAATATATCAATAATACCTATCTACCACAAATATCCATACCGATATCAATATTTAAATAAAATATACCAAAAATAATTTTTCGCCACTCAAAATATATAAAGACAGGCATTTTCGGTATTATAAAAATTCGAGGTGTTACAGTTTGGGAAAAATTAAAACCCTTTCGCTTTGAATTTAGGCGGGTTTTCACACATCTCAAACCATATATTTTCAGGTTGGGTTCAGGCTTCAACCCGCCCGGAGCCCTGCTCCAAACTAATCCTAACTCGACTTTTTTGCCGTACTACACTACTTTTTGAAAATATTTGCGATTATGGGCCAGTTTCGAAACTATTATCGCGCGTGGGCTACTTGGTGCCACGTCAGCAGCGGCCGCTATTCTCATTAGCGGTCTCTTCACTTTGAAAGTCACTAATGGGAATAACGGCCTATGTTTTAAAATATTTGAAATTTTTTGTTTGTTGTCGCTATTCCCACTAGCAACCGAAGTATATATAAGGCCGCTAATGATATTAGCGACCTCAAATGAATGTATTGAGCCACTTAGCGACCTGAAATGAATGTATTGAGACACTTAGCGATTTTAGAGAACTTTTTCTCCCTTGAAAAAAAATTAAAACTGAGGTCAGTAGTCCGAATAACGACCTCAGTAGAAAATTAAATCTCATTACTCTCTGTAAAATTTGCAAAATAATCATTCAACTAAGGTCGCTATTGGGACTAGCGACCTTAGTATACTTTGGTCGCTATTCGTAATAGAGACCTCAGTAGGAAACTCAATCTCCTTGTTGTTTGTAAAATTTACAAAATAGTCACACAACTAAGGCCTTTATTCGGAATAACGACCTTAGTACAAGAAATGCCTCTATTCCGAATAGCGACCTTTGTACAACTAAGGTCGCTATTCCGAATAGCGACCTCTTGTTATTTTTCAGAGAGCAAAAGCTCTCTAGATTTTACTAAGTATTGGAATACAGTTCATTGAAGGTCACTAATCCCATTAGCAACTTCATATATGCTTTGGTCGCTAAGAGCATCTGTAGTCGTTCCCTATATTTCCAAAATGTGGAAAATATAGGGAACGAGACGCTGTAGTCATTCCCTATATTTCCAAATTTTGGGGAAAAAATGAACAATAGTCGTCTATATTTGAGAGAAGATATAGAAAATTCTCAAATATAGGAATCGAAAGATCATATTGCGGCCGTTCTTAAAAAATTTGTCTCGGACTCTTGCGTTTGAAGAATAATTTTTTTTTAAAAAAAGGTCTGACGCAAGATCAATCGAATGCAAAATTATTTTGTGTCTGACTAAAAAAAATCACTGAATCAATCAAACGCATGATGATCTTGCGTCCAATCGATTTTTTTTTATAAAAAAAGAAAAAAAGGGACAGACGCAACATCATGTTGCATCCCAAAAAAGTTTCCCCAATTTGAACTTTTAATCTCTATGGAATAGAGCCTATAGAATTATTTATGCATATAAAGTTGATTTGAGATTGGTTTGATTATATGATCAAGGGATGAGATGGAATGGGCCTATAAGAATTATTATGTGTTCGTATGCGTACAAATTTTTTTAAATAATGTTTTGGACTGGTTTTTATTTTTATTTTAAACCAACCGCTGAGATTCAGAATTAAAATGATCATCCACCGTTGGACCAAATTTTTGGTTTCAACAACTGCAAGCCCAACTCTAAATTTCTATTTCTAAAAGCCAAATATAGGAAATTTTGAGATAGATGCTCTATTAGGAATATCGACAGTAAACAAAAATTTCAATTTTTTAAAAATAGTTATCATTATTTTCATTAGTGACATCTAAATGGAATATGCCGCTAAAGAGAATAGCGGACGCTGAAGGGTTCATAGTGATAGTTGGAATAAATAGGGAATGAAAATGTCCCTTCCATAGTATAGCTTGATTTCTATCTCAACCCCAGTCTCTATGGCTTATACAAGAGCTGGAATTAGAAAAGACTCAGGCACCAGTTCCAAGACCAGACAGAGAAAATGATGATTCACAAATCACATCAAGTATACAGCCAGATATTTGACTAAGAAATAAAACTGCAAAAGTCTCTACCACTAAGCTAAAACTTCGAAGTTGTAGAAAGGTTAAGAAAAATTACACTTGTATTCTAACACGCCCCCTCAGGTCGAGAGCCCAATTTTATTCTTATGGGCTAAAGAAACGAGATAAATGCCCAACAAATTGTGGCCGAGACCTGGACTATAAGCAACGGTATTATTATTTTAATCCACATTTATATTGCATGGCCAGTGAGATTAGAACCTGGGTTGCTCTGATACCATGTGAAAGTCCACACCACTAAGCTAAAACTTCTAAGTTTTAGAATAGTTGAGGGAAATTATACTTGTATTCTAACAAAAACCTAATATGAGATCAATTGATTTTCCAACATCTTATGTGGCATCAACAAATAATTGGCACATAAGAATTGATAGGCCTGATCTTGCTAGCTCGATGCTTCTAATGAATAGGCATAGGAGTCAAAATGAAAGCTATACTTGATCAATTGGAATGGTGAATCCTGCTCGCTGGATGCTAGCTGGTCTTGGGACCTGATGATTCACTGCAAGTACATAGCCAGTCTAGCCAGATATTTAGTTAAGAAATAAAATTTAATTGAAATCAAATAATGTTGTTGCCATAGTTGTCATTATCTTGCATGTCTTTCGATATGTATCTCAATACGATACGATATTTAATAAATTCGATATGTATCTCATGCGATTTATCTATAGCTTAAAATAACTCATTTAATTTACTGTATTGGGACTTGCTATATGATATGTTTTGCACAAATATACGATGTGATTCGATATAAAAAAACAGCTTACATGTGTTTCTAAGTTCGGGTTTGTTTCACAATTTCCCTGAAAGTTCATTTACAAGCTCAAAACCTAGACCTTTAGGGATTTGTATCAAACGTGAAAAGATTTCTTCTTTGTTTATTCTGCTTTATCGCTTTCTTCTTTGTTTTTCCTGCTTCGTTCGTCTTATTGTCTAGGTTTATCATCAATATCATGTAGGTTACTTCTTCATTAGGATTTTTCACTAATGTTATTACTCTATTTTTCTCCTTTTCTTCTCTGTTTCTTTCTTTTTTTCACTAAGTTTGTGTTTCTCAAGCTACTTTCTCACTCTATTTGAGTCCTTTTTTTTTAATATGCAAGTTTTCACTCTTAAGAAAATTAAGTTTTTGTAGATTTGTGTGTTAGTTAGACATACATTTTTTTATCAATCAATTTTATATTTTATTAAT
This sequence comes from Hemerocallis citrina, assembly GCA_017893485.1. Classification (NCBI taxonomy): domain Eukaryota; kingdom Viridiplantae; phylum Streptophyta; class Magnoliopsida; order Asparagales; family Asphodelaceae; genus Hemerocallis; species Hemerocallis citrina. Next base: position 226,510,776 of record CM030360.1, on the reverse strand, counting down.
AAATGATATATTGTTAATAATTTTAGTTCAGATAAAAAAAAGTATCTTATTCTCACATTTTGAGCGACTATTTCGTCGCATATAATTGTAAGGTCTTTAGATATCAGATAGATGACTACACATAACATGTCTAAATAAGTAATAGTGTCACACACATATATGCACCTCCTATAGTAGTTTAGAGTAATAGTGCACAGTTAGTCATACAATAGTAAGGCCTTTTAATATAGTTTACATTGTCAAGAATTAAGGATCATGAATCACGTAATATAAATGACATGCACAATTTTTTCTTCAATGTATTAATAATTATTTGTGACTCGGTAGTCAAGAAGCATATCCTGATCTCCCTTTAAAGTTATGGATTTACCTATCTTTAATGAATTATGATCAAATGAATTAATGCGTCATTGATTGCTTCACTTTTGGACATTCGTTAATTTATTTTACGACACAATACACGATACGATATAAGATACGATATTCTAGAAAAACTCTATACGATATGTATCACAATTTAACAACTATGATTGTAGCACCTTATGTGCTAAAAACAAAGAAGATTGGCACATAAGGATTGATAGGCCCAATCCTGCTCGTTGGATGCGATTGATGAATAGGAATATGAGTCAAAATCAAAGCTTATAATGAACATCTATAGTGTCAAACATTTTCAAGACTTACGGTAAACGAAACAGGTTAAATATAAAAGAACAGCAACATTAATATGCGCAAGATATATTTCACAGTAACTGTGTGAATTTCCCTTTGCTTTACGGGGATTACAAGCCTTGATCATCTATCCCTCCAAGGTCAGGGCATATATCTGTGACCCTAATTCAGAGACTCACTTTATAAAGAAGGGCGGTTAGATTTCAGTATATTGCTCTTAGAACTGAAGTGGCGAGATATAAATACTTGTACCAATCAATAAAGATAAACAAGGATATAGAACCAAAGCCAATCAATAAAGATAAACAAGGACATAGAACCAAAGCGGAACATCTATGCTTTCGTAATGTATACGAATAGTATTTATTGTGAAAAAAACCAAGGTCTTCGACTATAATTTTAGGCAAATGTGCGCTCAAATGATTGCACGTCCATCCATATTTATGTTGAGCAATTACATGCAAGAGTAACAATTTCAAATCCAAATTTTCAAATAACAGTTTCCGTAGAGAGAATATATTACAATGTACATCATAACACAAAGGAAAAATGATGAGAATGTCTTTGATAACAAGAATAGTTTCTCACCGGAAAACACATAATGATTACTGAAACATCTATCTAACTGTTGGTATTCTACGAGTGTATCCATACATTAACTTCTAGATTTTATCTTCATGTCCATACAAAATTATTACTTTCTGCAATTTTATAGAAGAAAAGTTAATATCACCGTGATTTCCCTAAGTTCTGTACTTGATTGTACAATTTTGCCAAGAGACTATCAAGCATATAGTGTGGTCGACGAATCATTTACATGCACTCGGCTATAAGAATCACGTATTCCTAACTAAATCAGCTAAAAGTATGGTTGATGTAATTCATTATTAAACTAAATAACAATAAATAACTTGAGAAAAATTTAAGATTTAGCATTTTTAGTTTAATTGGAACTCAAATTTGTAAATTCCATTAATTTGTTTTATTATTGGACAGCTGCAGTATACAACAGGGGTATGCTACGCCAAAGAATGGGTATCAGAAACATACTCAAAAAGATAACACAAGTGCCTAAAGAAAACAACAGTTAGCCATACCTTCTCTAGATATATTCTAAAAGGCACTGCTGCATAATTTATTTAATTATGTAAGAGAAACTTGTGTATTCAATAATTCCATAAAGTTCAATAGTTCAATACAACTGATAAGCGCTCCAAACGGAAACTTCTAAACTACAGTAGCATGGTTGTGAACTCTACATGAGAATTAGTTAGAAAAACGTATAGTGAGGATGATTGTATCTGCAGGTATACAACAGCATTCAGTCAATAGTTAAAACTGTGGATAGGCTCGAAGTTCGCTATTGAGAGACGGTCTTGTAAGATATATATGACCTTCGTGCCATATATTATGTATATATGTTTATATTGTTGATTTTAAATATATAATTAATGGTTTAATATAATAGATAAGTTTATGTGAACAGTTAAGGAGTTGATATGGTCAGTTAAGGAGTTGGTTTTAATACCTACTCAATATGTGATCAGTTAAGGAGTTGGTTTTAATACCAACTCAATACAACGTTGATAGAACGTGTAAGCCAATGACAGTTATTGGCAGATAACTGCTCCAGGAACTGGTCCTCTCTCTGCCTATAAAAGGTCCGAACAGAAAAAAAAAAAAAAATCATTCTATCAGATAAAGAAAACATTCTGTCAGATAAAGATTGGCTAAGAGAGAGAAACCAGATAATCCATTGATATATATACGAAACCAGATATATATACACAATCTGATCACGCAGTCAGATTTGGATCAAGTCAAAGGATATGGCTGCTCAAGGTTATTTCAATTCTCTGTATTGTATTATTGTGAATATCATGAAGTTCAAGATCAGACTCAAATAAATTTTATTATCCTAAAATTTTCTTACATGTGGTATCAGAGCTTGGTTATGAACTCATGATTTTCCAATTAAGTTAATGTTTACAAATTGGGGATTATATTTTCTGCATTAACTAAATCAGTACTACAGAAACATTGAACAGAACTTTCTGAACAAGAGTTCATATTAGTATCTGTATGTTCACCAATACCATTAACAGGCTCCTTTAGTTTACTACCTTTCGAAGTCCCATCAGCAGTAGATGGAAGAAGACACCAATCACCCAATTTCCAGTTTGAATAAAAAAAAAAAAAAAAAAAAAAAAACAATCTAAGAGAGTCAAGTTCTTCGGGTTCTGTTCTTCAGAGGGGACAGTGGATGAATTAGTGTCGACACCTGTACACTAAACAATACATTAATCTCTGTTTGTATTAATTGTCAACACTCATATCATATATTTCCATGCATACATATATACATGATTACGTGGAGTTATCTTAATGTGAGTTAACCTATTTATGATTAACTTATTAATGTATTGTTTAGTGGACTGATTTTCAGCATTAATTAGTGTATCTTAATTTACAACAATTAAATATGCACATTAATTCTGAACTATTATTATCATTGTTAATTGCATATAATACTGTGTATATATTAATAATTATTAATTAGATTATTTAGTTAGTCATTAAAGTGGCTTAAACTATAAAGTGTATCTAATTGCATATATTTATTATTTAATTTGACTTGTATATTATGAATAATTTGTTAGTCACCAAAGTGGCCAAATTATAAAGTTTATTATAAAATGTCAAATTAAATGGAAATTCAATTACCCATGATTATGTGATGCTGTAATCGAAATGACATTATGATATAATATTGGGTGTATTGAAGTTTGTTGATTTTAAAATATTTAAGTATCCACCCAAAGGTAGATAATTTATTTTATAATCAAGAACATGATTGTGGCTAATTGGAGTATTTTAGACGTGTTAGTATATCCAAAGATAGCTAGTTCGTCTAGTTAAAATATATTTAATTACCAATTAATTTAATTTAACTTTTAGCATCGAATTATGTTTAATGAAGTACATTGTTGTGTCACCCAAAGGAGATCTTCAATGTATATTTATTGTCTCTAATCTTGAATCTGAATTATGAATCACAAAGCGTTAATAAACCAATCATCTCTTCTTATTGCAGTACCTATTCCCGCTTCTCTTCTTTCGCATGCTTCGTCTGTTCCTATGTTTAACGGTCTCAACTTTTCTGAATGGCGCGATCAAATCCAATTTCACCTTGGTGTTTTGGATCTTGACTTAGCACTTGAAGTTGAAAAGCCTGATGCTATTACTGATACTAGCAGCGACATTGAAATATCTGTCCATAATGCTTGGGAAAGATCGAACAAACTAAGTCTTATGCTTATGCGAATGAGTATAGCAAACAACCTCAAGTCTACTCTCCCTCAAACTGAAAATGCTAAGGAATTCATGAAATCAGTGGGAGAAAGCTCTCAAACTGCTGATAAGTCTCTTGCTGGGACATTAATGGCTACTTTAACCACCATGAAGTTTGATGGTTCTCGTAGCATGCATGAGCATGTTATTGAAATGACAAACATTGCAGCAAGACTTAAGTCCTTAGGGATGACCGTGGATGATAATTTCCTCGTGCAGTTTATTCTGAATTCACTGCCTTCTGAGTATGGTCCGTTCCAAATGAACTATAACACCATGAAAGACAAATGGAATGTGAATGAACTTCACAGTATGTTAGTTCAAGAGGAAACACGGATTAAGAATCAGGGAACTCATTCCGTTCATCTCGTTACCAATCACAGAGCTGGTAAGAAAGTCGGAAGAAAGAAAGGAAAAGGCAAGTATGGACCATTGAAAGTGAATGCGTCATCTGTCCAGATCCAAAAAAAGGAACATAATGATCTCAAATGTCGTTTCTGTGGGAAGCCTGGACATTTCCAAAGGGATTGCCTGAAACGTAAGGCATGGTTCGAAAAGAAAGGTATGTTTAAAACTTTTGTATGTTTCGAATCGAATTTGGTTGAAGTTCCTCATAATACCTGGTGGCTTGATTCCGGCTGCACCACTCATGTTTCAAATACGATGCAGGGATTCCTTACGACCCGAATCACAAATCCAAATGAAAAGTATGTGTACATGGGAAATCGAGTCAAAGCTCCAGTTGAAGCTATTGGAACTTATCGTCTTATTTTAGATTCTGGACATCATTTAGATTTGTTTCAAACACTTTATGTACCTTCTGTTTCTCGTAATTTGGTTTCTCTTTCAAGACTTGATTCTGTTGGATATTCCTTTAAGTTTGAGAATGGATGTTTTAGTTTGTTTAAACAAAATCTTTTCATTGGTTCTGGTGTCCTTAACGATGGTCTTTATAAATTTAAGCTCGATAATAATTTTGCTGAGACTCTTTTGACCCTGCATCACAATGTTGGAACTAAACGTGGTTTAGTGAATGAAAATTCTGCTTTCTTGTGGCATAAACGTTTGGGACATATTTCCAAAGAAAGAATGAAAAGATTGGTAAAGAATGAAATCCTCCCAAATTTGGATTTTACTGATCTTGATATTTGTGTAGATTGTATAAAGGGAAAACAAACAAAACACACAAAGAAAGGAGCCACTAGAAGCACACAGCTTCTTGAAATTATACACACCGATATTTGCGGGCCTTTTGACATTTCCTCTTTTGGAAAAGAAAGATATTTTATCACTTTTATCGATGATTTTTCGCGTTATGGTTACATCTATCTATTAAATGAAAAATCTCAATCGGTAGATGCCCTTGAGGTATTTATTACTGAGGTTGAAAGACAACTAGATAGAAAAGTGAAAATTATAAGATCTGATAGAGGTGGTGAATTTTATGGGAAATATAATGAATCAGGGCAATGCCCAGGCCCGTTTGCCAAATTACTAGAAAAGCATGGCATATGTGCTCAATACACTATGCCAGGTACACCACAACAAAATGGTGTAGCAGAAAGACGTAATCGTACTCTCTTGGATATGGTTAGGAGTATGTTAAGTAATTCTTCATTACCCACATCATTGTGGATGCACGCTCTTAAAACTGCCATGTATTTGTTAAACAGGGTTCCTAGTAAGGCAGTTCCTAAGACTCCTTTTGAACTGTGGACGGGTAGGAAACCTAGTTTAAGGCACCTGCATGTTTGGGGTTGCCCGGCAGAAGTAAGAGCTTATAATCCACAAGAAAAGAAATTGGATCTAAAGACAATTAGTGGTTATTTCATTGGTTATCCTGAAAAGTCCAAAGGGTATAAATTTTATTGTCCTAATCATAGTACAAGAATTATTGAAACTGGAAATGCTAGGTTCATTGAGAATTGTGAAGTTAGCGTGAGTTATGAACCACGAAAGGTGGATATTCAGGAAGTTAGGGTGCAAATTCCTTTGCCCATAACTCTTTCTAAAGTTGTTGTTCCTCCCATTGTTGAACATCCGAATATTGGGCAAGAACAACAAATTAATGAACAAGTAACTCACAATAATATTGATGCACCTGCAATAAACGAACCACATGAAACAGAATTACGTAGATCTCAAAGACAAAGGAGATCTGCTATTTCTGATGAATATGTGGTTTATCTTCAAGAGTCTGAATTTGGCTTAGGAGTTGATGATGATCTAGTTTCATTTTCACATGCCATGGAAAGTGATAATTCTATGAAATGGTTAGATGCCATGAAAGAGGAGTTGAAATCTATGGAACATAATGAAGTATGGGACCTTGTTGAATTGCCAGAAGGATCTAAAAGAGTTGGATGTAAATGGGTCTTTAAGACCAAACGTGACTCAAATGGCAATATTGAACGACACAAGGCCAGACTTGTTGCCAAAGGTTTTACTCAGAAAAATGGTATTGATTACACAGAAACCTTTTCACCAGTTTCTAAGAAAGATTCTTTTAGAATTATTATGGCTTTGGTGGCTCATTATGATTTAGAATTGCACCAAATGGATGTGAAAACAGCTTTTCTGAATGGTAGTTTGGATGAAGAAGTTTATATGGATCAACCTAAAGGTTTCTCCATAGAAGGAAAAGAACGCATGGTGTGTAAACTTAAGAAATCGATATATGGACTTAAGCAAGCCTCCCGTCAATGGTATCTCAAGTTTAATGATACCATCACTTCTTTTGGATTTAAAGAAAACATTGTTGATCGATGTATATATCTGAAAGTCAGTGGGAGCAAGTTTATTATTTTGATTCTATATGTCGATGACATCTTACTTGCAACGAATGATCTTGGTTTGTTGTATGAAACCAAGAAGTTTCTCTCTAAAAACTTTGAAATGAAAGATATGGGTGAGGCAAATTATGTGATCGGAATAGAAATATTCCGAAATAGATCACAAGGATTGTTGGGTTTGTCTCAGAAAGCATATATTAATAAAGTTTTAGAGAGATTTAGACTGGAAAAATGCTCATCAAGTATCGTTCCAATTCAGAAGGGAGATAAGTTCAGTCTTATGCAATGTCCAAAGAATGAATTGGAACGTAATCAAATGAAAGATATTCCTTATGCATCAATTGTTGGGAGCTTAATGTATGCACAGACTTGTACGAGGCCAGACATCAGTTTTGCTGTTGGAATGCTTGGTCGATATCAAAGTAATCCAGGAAAGGATCACTGGATAGCTGCAAAGAAAGTATTGAGGTACTTGCAAGGGACAAAAGACCACATGCTTACTTATCGAAGGTCTAATCATCTAGAGGTGATTGGTTATTCAGATTCAGATCTTGCTGGATGTGTTGATACTCGAAAATCCACATCCGGTTATTTGTTCCTATTAGCTGGAGGAGCAATATCTTGGAAAAGTACGAAGCAGACAGTCATTGCTGCATCCACTATGGAAGCTGAATTTGTGGCATGCTTTGAAGCCTCAATTCAAGTAAATTGGTTACGAAACTTTATCTCAGGACTTGGAATAGTCGACAGTATTGCCAAGCCGCTGAGAGTTTATTGTGATAATGTCGCAGCAGTTTTCTTCTCTAAAAACGACAAGTATTCGAAAGGTGCTAGACACATGGAATTAAAATACCTTGTCGTCAAAGAAGAAGTTCAGAAACAAAGGTTGTCAATTGAGCATATTAGTACCAATCTCATGATTGCGGATCCGTTAACTAAAGGATTGTCCCCAAAGGCATTTATTGAACATGTCGAAAGAATGGGCATTGTTAATGTAACCTAATGACTCTATGTTTTGCGTATTTGACACTTTGAGCTCTTTTATATATTGTTTCTGAAATTAATCGATATCCTGTTTGTCATTAATGTATACATGAATGTTGACATAATATTAACAGGATCTAGTCTATTATTAGACATTAATGCAAACCATTATAGACCTTTATGTTTATGACATTTTAAGTAGAAAATTAATATTGTAGTACATGGAAGGAACTATGTCGAGTAAATGATATGGAACCACCATGACTCATATTAGTATATACTTAATAATGAAATAATGATCAGACCAATGAAGTTAAAACTTATCATTATGATGTGCACATTATGATTATTATTAAAACCATGAACGAATATTCTATCACTCGGCCAAGTGGGAGAATGTAAGATATATATGACCTTCGTGCCATATATTATGTATATATGTTTATATTGTTGATTTTAAATATATAATTAATGGTTTAATATAATAGATAAGTTTATGTGATCAGTTAAGGAGTTGATATGGTCAGTTAAGGAGTTGGTTTTAATACCTACTCAATATGTGATCAGTTAAGGAGTTGGTTTTAATACCAACTCAATACAACGTTGATAGAACGTGTAAGCCAATGACAGTTATTGGCAGATAACTGCTCCAGGAACTGGTCCTCTCTCTGCCTATAAAAGGTCCGAACAGAAAAAAAAAATCATTCTATCAGATAAAGAAAACATTCTGTCAGATAAAGATTGGCTAAGAGAGAGAAACCAGATAATCCATTGATATATATACGAAACCAGATATATATACACAATCTGATCACGCAGTCAGATTTGGATCAAGTCAAAGGATATGGCTGCTCAAGGTTATTTCAATTCTCTGTATTGTATTATTGTGAATATCATGAAGTTCAAGATCAGACTCAAATAAATTTTATTATCCTAAAATTTTCTTACAGGTCTATGAGAGAACCCTGGTTTATCGCTATCACTGCTACGACCTTGGTTCTTTGGCTAGATAGGAATAACTGTTACTTTCGTGGGACTAGTAATAGTATTTCTAGTAATTTGACTCACATTATGTATCTTATCTCTTTTTGGGCTGAAGCTTCTGCAACAGGTCCTCGAGGGAGGATTGTCAGTGTCTTCTAGGTGGAGGAGTACGACGGCAAAGAAGTCAAGATCGGGCCGTCGCTCGACTGAGGGATGAGTATGTTCTATTTTTCTGTCCTTTTACTACGGTTCGATCCCCACCGCCCCAGAGTTTTTTTTTGGGGGGGGGGGAGGGGGGGGGACAAAAGAAAGAACAACACATACATGCATATATTGTACTTTTGATGTATGCATGTATGTGTTGTTCTTTCTTTTGCCCCCCCCCCCCCCCATTCGGGGAGGATCTATATGTTTTATGTATTGTAGGACTCTGCATTTGGCTCGGTACTGTTACAAAAAGTATTTACAAAATTCGTTTTACAATCGAAAGATAGAGAGGCATAGAAAACATAGAAGAGAACAGGAGAGAAGGAAAACCGAAAAGAAAAGAAAAAGAAAAATTGAAATAAACAACTTACAAGAAGAAATGAAAATTACAACTTGAGAAGCCGAGGCCTGTGTATCACACGGTGTCCTTAAAATAGATTTTGCCTCTTCCGGTTGCTGGAATGAACGAAGGCGTCTGTCTCCCAGGATGCAACGACTCGGAGCGACCACGCAGGCACCACGTACCACTCCCGAACTGAGTATGAGCGCTTGAATTCTATCACCAGACTTACCAACAACACCACAACCGAAGAACAGCAGAGAAGAACTTAGAGAAGGAGAGAAAGAAGACCTGTTTCTGTACAGGGAAGAAGGTAGAGGGGAGGCCTATATTTATAGAGCCTGGGTTAAAACCGTAACGGCAGACAAAGCTGTTAATGCCTTCACTGTAACGGCAGACAACGAATTGAATGCCGACACTGTAACGGCAGACATCATTTACTCTGTTCAGTGTAACGGCAGACAAATTGTTTAATACAGCACTGAAACGGCAGACAGAACCATTTCTGCATTCATTTCAGCCGTTACAAAAGGAAAACTGTAGAAAAAAGTGGCTCTGCACGGGGTGGGGTCAAGTCGGTCCGGCATTCGTGTCCGCAGGTCGTACGGGCGCACACAAGTCGCATGTAATCCGGTCTGTGATTTGCACCCCCCCTCCTGCGCGCGCGAGAGAGCCTCTCTTCTAGCCATCTTACAATGCTTAGAAGGAGATTACTATATATCCTCTTCTATTTCCTTTGTTATTTCCGATGTGGGACTATGTTCCCTTAACCCATTTTCAAGAATGAAAACGTCTCACTTTGAGAGACAATTTCTCATTCACCCCTTAACCGATTTTAGCAAACCAATATATGATTTTGATATACTCACGAAGGAGAACAAAAATCAATCAAGATCTCTCAATAATTCATTGAGGATCTTACTCAAAAAATTGCTCAAAAATCGGTTCGTAAATGGTGTCTAAAACACTCATTTTCTAACAATCTCCACATGAATGAAAATTGACGACCACAGACAGGACAGACTGACACGATAGACTGACACGACAGACTGACCCGACAGACTTGGTGATAGAATTCAAAGATTGATTCCTGCATAGGATAGGTAGGTGTTGTTAGGGTTATATACTGAAAGCATCCCTTTTGTATGAACTTTATTTCCTTATTTTTTTTGAATGAGAATCATATGGGCATATGTTTGCATATTGTGTTTATTATAATATTAATGCAAGTGTCTGATATTCTATAAGGTTGATAATATGGTGTGAGGTGACACACAGAAGATCATATTATCAGTTCCCTATGGAATATATAAATAGTTCACAACCTAGACGGACTTGGACAATCCATTGGAAAGGTTGTAGTGTAATCTGGTATTAGTCTGTCTTGACTATAGGTTTACACTAGTACACTTTGTGTGTATTGAACAGGACCACTTGAGGTTGTTCTCTTTGTACTGACTACAAAAGAGAACAAATACCTCTGTTATTATGGATGCTTATGCTCTTAATCCAGATATAATAACAGACATGTATATGCAGTGTGCATTACTTTGACTCATAAAAGAGTGAGATTCATTATGGATCAACAACCTCTATGAATTGGGTAATAGCATTGTATGTATGATGGGCTGTTGATTGTAAAAGGAATCCATGTCCCGATACGTCGGGTTGATGATGTCCCCTTAAGGAGTTCATAAGGATTGTCATATAAACCCTGCAGGTGGATTACATCCGACATGACAAATAAAGATGAGTGGTACTACTTAAGGATAAAAGATGTTGATCAATATAGTTGTCAGTAACTTAATTTGATCGACGGACATTCGATATCTTAACATGGGGAGTTGAACGAGCATATAATAAAAGGAGCCCATAAATATAATTTGGGATTAGGAAGGTAGTGCAACAATAGCTCCTTAGTGGACCGAGCTATTGTTAATGGGCCTGGGTTGTGTGTTCGGGCTGAACACGGAATACCCAGATTCGTTAGGAGACCTAACCCTAATTTCTCCTCATAGGTCCCTGCCGTAGCCTTATATATATCCTCTATTCTCTGGCCGTCATTGACAATCTGAAATATAAGATTTTTTCTCAAAACTCGTGATTCACGTAAGGAGAGAAAGAGAGATCAGCCAAGGAGAAGAAAGGTTGGGAGATCGTCGCCCACACGACGTCCAACCCGAGGAAGGAATATGCGCAGAAGATCTTGGGGTCGCTGTTGTCTTCTTCTCATCGCAGGTATAAATCGTGAACCCTAGATTCCGCTATATAGGGTTAGATCACGAATTTAATCTGTTAAATTTTAACAATAGATACGCACACCAATCCGTAGTCCTGGGAATCATCTCAGTTCCATCAATTGGTATCAGAGCCGGTATTGGATCTGCGTATTGATTGTTACATCCATGTTGTCCAATAAAACTTGTGTTGTATGATAGTCGGTAGATGTAGATATGTTCTAACTCGGTTTTGCAGGCATCTTAGATCCAACTATTATGGTCCAATGCATGTTTTGTTTGTGTTGTTGTTGTTTTGTGGATGTAATTATTGTGTTGTTGTTGTTTTGTGGATGTAATTATTGTGTTGTTGTTGTTTTGTGGATGTAATTAATATCACGAGGGTTGATCGTGCTTATAATTTTAAATTTTTCAATCTAGATTATGTGTGAACTCTTTCGGGAGGCATAGGACTGATGTAATTTTAATTTTTCAATCTAGATTATGTATGAACTCCTTCGGGAGGCATAGGATTGATGTAATTTTAATTTTTTTTTATCGATCGTGATGGCGGTGGTGGCTGTTTCTGACGCCGGAGGAGATGCTGTTTTCAGGCAGTCCGAAGATCGACAGATGGTTTTCGATGATAAAATCGGCAGCCAAACCTTTTAAAAAAAAAAAAAATCGGGGCGCTGCCCCGAACCCCGTATAGCTCCGCGCAGGGTCAAATTTGGGCTTCGCACAGTCGGGGAAGAATCAGGAAGGATGGCCATAATAGTTGGATATTTATTTTCAAATTTATTGCCATTATTGCTTGTTCTGATTATGCATGTTTATTATTTTGTGATGTTTTTTTGAAAAACTAGGATCACATTAATAATGGACAACATGGACATAAATTAACTACTAGAAAAACCCTCATTGTTAAATAACTAAGTGGGAGAGGGAATTCATTTAACATGAATCCCACGGTCTCCATTGCTGGTTTGTAGGTGATATAATTATACTTGCGTGTTGGCTTTAGTGCTTTCCTCCATATCGGATGAGTATAATTATGGATTACCAGTACAGACTTCCTTAGGGATAATTGTAGAAAGTTACCTAGTATGTGTTCACTTCTCCATCTGAAGGAACTCAATACAAGATAATGGACTTAGTATTAAGCAATGGTATACACTTAGATACAAATAATGGTATCCTCCCCATCGGAGTCACTGCTATTATTTGTAGGACCAGAGCAAGACCAACAGATTAATTTTATTTGTCATAAAGTTGTGTTGACATGATAGTAAAATTAATAGGAAAAACCTACTTGAACAAATATTGAATTTGTATACGTCCACACTATCGTGGCATGCTAAATTCATGGTGTTTAAGGTGTTGGTGAATTTTTTTTTATTATTGTTTTGAGGGAATCAATATTTAATTAATTCAAAAAGTTTTGCTCTACATAATTTTTTTTTGTGATTCTCAGGATTTCAAAAAATGGGTTCTTTCAGTCCACTTATGGTGATTCTTAAAGAAAACAAACTTACTGGCCCTAATTATATTGACTGGAAACGTAACTTGGATATTGTCTTAACTGCTGAAGAGTACAAATTTGTACTCAATGAAGTATGCCCACCTATGCTTGATGCTGACTCTGATGAAGAGGCCAAAGTGGCTTATAAGAAGTGGAATAAGGCAGATGAGATGGCGCGGTGTTACATTTTGGCATCTATGTCAAATGTACTGCAGCATCAGCATCAGGCCATGTCCACAGCTTATGATATGATGTACAACCTTAAGGAACTCTTCGGACATCAGAGTAGAGCAGCTAGGCAATTTGCTATGAAGAGTTTGATGAATGCATCTATGGCTGAGGGGACACCAGTAAGGGATCATGTTCTCAAGATGATGGGTCATCTAAATGAGATGGAGATCCTTGGTGCTGAAATCGATGGGGAAACCCAGGTCGATATCATTCTCGGGACTCTGCCTAAAAGTTTTGACTCGTTTTGCCTTAATTACAACATGAACAAAAGGTTGTATACTTTGTCACAACTTGCAAAAGAACTACAGGATGCTGAAGCTCTCTTCAAGCAGAATGCCCATGTTTATGTGACTGAAAAGGTCTCTACTTCTAAGCCGAAAGGTGGTAAGAAGAAGAAAGTTCAGAAACAAGTAAACTCAGCAAAGAAGGGCATGGGACCTCAAGGCACTGTGAAAAAGCCGAAAGGCAAGTGTTTCAAGTGCAAAGGATCAGGACATTGGAAGACTGACTGTCCACTTCTCAAACAAAAGAACAAAGAAGGTATATCTCATTTACTAGTTGTTGAAACATGTTTAGCAGTGCTATCTACCGGCACCTGGTGTGTAGATACAGGAGCCACTAATCATGTCTGCAATACATTGCAGGGGTTCCAGGAAACCAGACGGCTCAGTGATGGAGAGATATGCTTGTTTATGGGTGACGCTACAAGAGTAGCGGCCGTTGCAATAGGAGATGTTATTTTATCTTTTGGTAGAAATAAGTCTTTGACATTGAGAGATTGTCTTTATGCACCTTCACTTAGAAGGAATTTAATTTCTGTTTCTATGCTAGTTAAGGATGGATATTCAGTTTATTTTAATGATAATATTGTTATTAGAAAAAATAAGCATTTTATCTGTTCTGGTGCATTGGTTGATAATCTATATGTCATTAATCCTATTTCGCCCACGATGCAACTTATGGAAATGAATAATATGTCTTCTAACATAAATAAGAGAAAAGAACCTTCTTGTATGAACCAAACATATCTTTGGCACTTGCGATTGGGGAATGTTAACCTAAGAAGGATTCAAAGACTGGTTAAAGATGGACCTTTGAGTTCATTGGAAGTGGAGGCACTACCAGTCTGTGAATCCTGCTTGGAAGGTAAAATGACCAATAGGCCTTTCAAGGCAAAGGGGTATAGGGCCAAAGATGTGTTGGAATTGGTTCATTCTGATTTGTGTGGGCCCATGACTGTCCAGGCTAGAGGTGGCTTTGAATATTTTGTCACATTTACTGACGATTATTCAAGGTATGGATATATTTATTTGATGCGCCGTAAGTCTGAGTGCTTTGAGAAATTCAAAGAGTACAAGGAAGAAACGGAGAAGCGTCATGAAAAATGTATCAAGTCATTACGTTCAGATCATGGTGGCGAGTATCTCTTTGGGGAGTTTAGGGACTATTTGTCAGAGGCTGGGATTACATCCCAATTATCAGCACCTGGAACACCCCAACAGAATGGTATAGCAGAAAGAAGGAATAGGACTCTTATGGAGATGGTTAGATCAATGATGAGTTATTCAGATTTACCAGATTCGTTTTGGGGATATGCCTTAGAAACTGCAGCTTATATTTTGAACTTGGTTCCTTCTAAGTCAGTACCAATTACTCCCACAGAACTGTGGACTGGGCGTAAGCCTAGTCTGAAACATGTTCGGATTTGGGGTAGTCCAGCACACGTGCTGAATGGAAAAGCCGATAAGTTGGAATCTCGTACAGAAGTACGCTTGTTTGTAGGCT
Source organism: Hemerocallis citrina (assembly GCA_017893485.1). Classification (NCBI taxonomy): domain Eukaryota; kingdom Viridiplantae; phylum Streptophyta; class Magnoliopsida; order Asparagales; family Asphodelaceae; genus Hemerocallis; species Hemerocallis citrina. Next base: position 226,495,692 of record CM030360.1, on the reverse strand, counting down.
ATCCAAGAGGAACGAAAGGAGGTTTATTTTATAGTCCTAAGGATCAGAAGGTCATTGTTAGCACCAATGCTCGATTCTTAAAGGAAGACTATGTGATGAACCATAAACCCATAAGTAGAGCTGTTCTAGAAGAACTGAGAGGTGAGACACCAAATACTTCAGTACCAACAGTACAGCAGGATGTACCACCAGTAACTGCACAACGTGTCACAAATGTTGCACCACAACCGATAGTGCCTCGTCGTAGTGGGAGGGTTGTGATACAACCTGATAGATATATGTTCTTGGGAGAGTCGTCAGACTTTGTCCCTGAGGAACAAGATTATGATCCCTGTACCTACAATGAAGCACTCCAAGATAAAGATGCAGAGTCTTGGCAAAAAGCAATGATATCTAAAATAGAATCTATGGATTCTAATCAAGTCTGGGAGCTTGTAGAACCACCTATTGGTGTAAAAGCCATTGGATGCAAGTGGGTCTATAAGAGAAAAAGGGGATCAGACGGTAAGGTTGAAACCTTTAAAGCTCGGCTTGTTGCAAAATATTTTACTCAAAGAGAGGGTATTGATTATGAGGAAACCTTTTCGCCAGTAGCTATACTTAAGTCTATCCGGATTCTTTTATCTATTGCAGCTCATCTTGATTATGAGATTTGGCAAATGGATGTCAAGACATCTTTCCTTAATGGAAGTCTTGAGGAAGACATCTATATGCAGCAACCAGACGGGTTCATTGAAAAGGGCCAAGAGCATCTTATTTGTAAGCTCAAGAAGTCCATTTATGGACTTAAGCAAGCTTCCAGATCTTGGAACATATGTTTTGATCAGGTGATAAAATCCTATGGATTTGATCAATGTCAAGATGAATCGTGTGTATACAAAAAGTGTGACGGAAACGTAGTGGTATTCCTAGTATTTTACGTGGATGACATCTTGCTCATTGGAAACAATGTGAAGGTATTATCTAACGTAAGGGTATGGTTATCCAAACAGTTTGATATGAAGGACTTGGGAGAAGTAGGTCACATCCTTGGGATCAAAGTTCTACGAGATCGCAAGAAAAGGATGTTGGGCTTGTCCCAAGCTTCCTATATCGATACTATACTAACTCGTTTTAGCATGCAAAATTCTAAGAAAGGTTTCTTACCTTTTAGGCATGGAATTGCTCTATCAAAGGAGCAGTGTCCGAGGACACCTAAAGAGATAGAGAACATGAAAGCAGTTCCTTATGCTTCAGCAGTAGGAAGCTTAATGTATGCAATGCTATGTACGAGACCAGATATTTGCTTTGCCGTTGGCATGGTTAGCAGATATCAGTCTAACCCAGGATAAGAGCACTGGACTGCCGTAAAGCATATTTTGAAGTACCTGAAAAGGACTAAAGATTACATGCTAGTTTACCAGGTAGATAGTTTAGTTGCCTTGGGGTATACAGACTCAGATTTTCAGTTAGATAGGGATTCCAGGAAATCAACCTCAGGTTATGTATTTACTTTGGGAGGTGGAGCCACTATATGGAGAAGTATCAAGCAAAAATGTATTGCTGATTCTACCATGGAAGCCGAGTATGTGGCAGCCTCTGAGGCAGCCAAAGAAGCGGTTTGGCTCAGAAACTTCCTATTGGACTTGGATGTGGTACCTAATTTGCCTAAGGCTATTACACTTTATTGTGATAATAGTGGTGCAGTTGCAAATTCGAAGGAACCACGAGCCCATAAGGCAAGTAAACACATTGAGCGCAAGTACCACCTGATACGAGATTTCGTAAAGAAAGGAAAAGTTGCTGTGATCAAGATAGCATCAGCAGACAACCTAGCTGATCCCTTCACTAAGAGCTTACCAGCTAAGGCTTTTGATAGTCATGTTGAGGGAATGGGACTCAGATGCGTAGCAGCATGGCTTTAAGTATAAGTGGGAGATTTGTAACAGTATACTGAAAAAGCAATGCTTTGAGTATAAGTAGGAGATTGTTAGGGTTATATACTGAAAGCATCCCTTTTGTATTAACTTTATTTCCTTATTTTTTTTGAATGAGAATCATATGGGCATATGTTTGCATATTGTGTTTATTATAATATTAATGCAAGTGTCTGATATTCTATAAGGTTGATAATATGGTGTGAGGTGACACACAGAAGATCATATTATCAGTTCCCTATGGAATATATAAATAGTTCACAACCTAGACGGACTTGGACAATCCATTGGAAAGGTTGTAGTGTAATCTGGTATTAGTCTGTCTTGACTATAGGTTTACACTAGTACACTTTGTGTGTATTGAACAGGACCATATGAGGTTGTTCTCTTTGTACTGACTACAAAAGAGAACAAATACCTCTATTATTATGGATGCTTATGCTCTTAATCCAGATATAATAACAGACATGTATATGCAGTGTGCATTACTTTGACTCATAAAAGAGTGAGATTCATTATGGATCAACAACCTCTATGAATTGGGTAATAGCATTGTATGTATGATGGGCTGTTGATTGTAAAAGGAATCCATGTCCCGATACGTCGGGTTGATGATGTCCCCTTAAGGAGCTCATAAGGATTGTCATGTAAACCCTGCAGGTGGATTACATCCGACATGACAAATAAAGTTGAGTGGTACTACTTAAGGATAAAAGATGTTGATCAATATAGTTGTCAGTAACTTAATTTGATCGACGGACATTCGATATCTTAACATGGGGAGTTGAACGAGCATATAATAAAAGGAGCCCATAAATATAATTTGGGATTAGGAAGGTAGTGCAACAATAGCTCCTTAGTGGACCGAGCTATTGTTAATGGGCCTGGGTTGTGTGTTCGGGCTGAACACGGGATACCCAGATTCGTTAGGAGACCTAACCCTAATTTCTCCTCATAGGTCCCTGTCGTAGCCTTATATATATCCTCTATTCTCTGGCCGTCATTGACAATCTGAAATATAAGATTTTTTCTCAAAACTCGTGATTCACGTAAGGAGAGAAAGAGAGATCAGCCAAGGAGAAGAAAGGTTGGGAGATCGTCGCCCACACGACGTCCAACCCGAGGAAGGAATACGCGCAGAAGATCTTGGGGTCGCTGTTGTCTTCTTCTCATCGCAGGTATAAATCGTGAACCCTAGATTCCGCTATATAGGGTTAGATCACGAATTTAATCTGTTAAATTTTAACAATAGATACGCACACCAATCCGTAGTCCTGGGAATCATCTCAGTTCCATCAGGTGTTACCCTTTGAACCTTTCCTTATGAAAATATGTTTACTTTACTAACTAAACAGTAGACGCGATGTCTTTGAACTGTTCTGTCATTTGTGTAAACGATGACATATCTCACACAGATTTTTTTCTAATGCATTTACAGTTCTCACTGTTATGTTCGTTTTGGCCATGAACATACGCCTGGTTCTGCAAGAGTTTAACAGGAATATTGCCCTATATTATTTCCTTGGAAGCGGCCCTTCTTCTCTCTTACATAGGTGATTTCTTACCTAAGAGTAACCCGCATTACTCTGCTCGGATATCCGACGCATAAGAATCATTAAAAGCCTAGCTTAACCTGTTACCTTGCGGGCATCACTGTTTCATCATGGGAATGGACATGGAAAAATCCCTACAGTGATCCAACTTGGTCTTTACAATTTAGTTGTCTCTTTGAACCTAGATCTTGGGATCTCCAGTCAGCTAGGTTGGGTTTCCATTGTATCGACTTATTCTTTCATGGGCTTTAGTCTCATTCCCCTCGATGATTTATCAACTAACTCTCTATTTAACCCTTTGGTTAGTGGATCCGCAATGTTATCTTTTGACTTTACATAGTCCACAGAGATAACCCCAGTAGAGAGTAGTTGTCTAATGGTATTATGTCTTCGACGAATATGTCTAGATTTACCATTATACATAATGCTCTGTGCTCTACAAATTGCAGATTGACTATCTGAATGTATGCAGATTGGAGGCACAGGCTTCGTCCACCTTGGAATATCCTCAAGGAAGTGGCGTAACCATTCAGCCTCTTCCCAACATTTATCTAATGCGATAAATTCTGATTCCATCGTGGATTTAGCGATCACTGTTTGTTTCGAGGATTTCCAAGAAACTGCTGCACCACCTAGTGTAAACACATAGCCACTAGTGGATTTTGAATTATCACTCGATATCCAGTTCGCATCACTGTATCCTTCAAGTACAACCGGGTATCTCGTATAGTGCAGCCCGTAGTTACGAGTAAAATGCAAGTACTTCAGTACTCTTATAATTGTTTGCCAATGCTCGCTTTCAGGATTACTCGTGTATCTACTTAGTTTACTTACTGCATAGGCTATGTCTGGTCTTGTACAACTCATTAAGTACATTAGACTGCCTATGATTCTAGAGTATTCTACTTGAGAAATACTCTCCCCTTTATTCTTGGATAAATGTAAAGTTAGATCTATTGGAGTTCTGGCAATTCCAGAATTATCTTTATCAAATTTTCCAAGAATATTGTCAACATAATGTGACTGGCTTAAAATAAGCTCGTCTGATGTTCTTGTGATTTTAATTCCCAATATAACATCAGCTAGTCTCATGTCTTTCATGTCAAACCTCGAGTTTAACATGTTTTTAACAGATTTAATTATCTGATCATTGCTTCCAATAATAAGCATGTCATCTACATACAAACATATAATGACATATCCATCTTATGTGTCTTTGACATATACACATTTGTCACACCAGTTTACACACTTTCTTTTCATGTCCTGGAGCTGAAAAACCCTCAGGTTGTTCCATGTAGATTTCTTCATCTAAATTTCCATTAAGAAAAGCTGTTTTTACATCCATTTGATGTACTTCAAGATTGCGTAGAGCTGCTACGGCAAGTACCATCCTAATGGAATTTATTCTCGTCACAGGAGAATATGTATCAAAGTAATCAAGACCTTCCTTTTGTTTATAACCTTTAATTACAAGTATTGCCTTGTATTTATCAATTGATCCATCAGTTTTTATTTTTCTCTTGAAGATCCACTTGGAACCTAAAGGTTTACTACCCGGTGGAAGATCCACTATTTCCCAAGTATGATTTTGCAAGATAGAATCAATTTCACTCTTGATGGCTTCTTTCCATTGAGGACCATCACTATAGTTCACCACTTCCTTGAAGGTTTGGGGTTCTCCTTCAAGCATATAAGTCAAGAAATCCGGACCAAAAGATTTTTCCGTTCTTGTTCTTTTACTGCGTCGAGGTTCCTCCTCAACTTCTTCATCTTGGTCTTCACTATCTTCACTGATAGTCTCATGTGTTTGTTTGGAGGAACTTGGTTCCTCCTTTGACTTACATGGAAATACATCTTCAAAGAACGATGCATTTCTAGATTCCATTATCGTGTTCTTTGATATCTCAGTGATATCGGATTTGTACACCAAGAACCGATAGGCACTACTGTTAAGTGCATAGCCAATGAAAATACAATCAACTGTTTTTGGTCCTATTTTTACTTTCTTAGGTGGAGGTACTGCCACATTGGCAAGACATCCTCACATTCGCAAGTAATTGTAGGATGGCTTTCTTCCTTTCCATAATTCATATGGAGTTTTCTCTTCTTTCTTTTTGGGCACCTTATTCAAAAGGTAGTTAGCTGAAAGAATAGCTTCTCCCCACAAGTTTGGTGGCAAACCAGAACTTATTAACATCGCATTCATCATTTCTTTCAATGTACGATTCTTTCTCTCAGCAACACCGTTGGACTGAGGAGAATAAGGCGTTGTGGTTTCATGTATAATCCCATGCTTAGCACATGTGTCAGCAAATGGCGATTCATACTCTCCACCTCGGTTGCTTCTTAGCGCCTTAATTTTCTTATTGAGTTAATTTTCAACCTCATTTTTATAGAGAACAAATTTCTCTATAGCTTCATCCTTGCTTTTAAGCAAGTATACATAGCAATATTTTGTGCTATCATCTATGAAGGTAATAAAATATTTATTACCACCTCTTGTTTGTATCATTTTCAAATCACAAATATCAGTGTGAATTAGATCAAGTGGTTCGGTGTTTCTTTCAACACTTTTAAACGATGATCTTGTTAGTTTTGCCTCAACACAAGTTTCACATTTGTGTTTGGAATCAATTTGGAATGTTGGTATATGATTCAAGTTAATTAGTCTTCGCAAAGTATCATAATTAACATGTCCTAGTCTACCATGCCATAAATTGGAAGACTCAAGCAAATAAGTAGAAGAGCTAGTTTTATTCATATTTTTGACCATGGTCATTACATTGAGTTTGAACATTCTACCACTCATATATCCTCTACCAACATACATTCCACTTTTTGACAAAACAAATTTGTTCGACTCGAACACTAAACGAAAATCGTGGTTATTAAGCAACGAACCAGATACCAGGTTCTTACGGATTTCAGGAACATATGCAACATTGTTCAGAGTCAGTTCCTTTCCAGGAGTCATCTTCAAGATCACCTTGCCTTGGCCCTTTATTTCTGAAGTAGCCGAGTTCCCATAAACAATTTCTCCCCATTCTCTAATGGTTCGAAAGTGGAGAACATACTTCTATTGGAGCACACATGTCGAGTAGCTCCAGTGTCAATCCACCATTCCTTCGGGTTTGAACCTAACATATTCACCTCTGATATCACAGCTGAGAGGTTGATATCGGAAACATCTTGAACAATTCCTTGAACCAAGTTTGCTTCTCTGTTCCTGTTCCTCTTGGGAAGTCTGCATTCAGTGGACTTGTGACCCATTTTGTCACAATTGAAGCACTTGCCTTGAAACTTTGGCTTCTTGGAGATTCCTCCCTTAGGCCCCAACTTGGGACCCTTGTTGTTGTGCTTGTTGAAACGTTGTTTATGTTCCATTACATTTGCTTTAGCTGCATGACTGATGAGTCCAACTTTTTCAGATCCTCTATTGTCTTCTTCAATGCGAAGCCTGACAATGAGATCTTCAATGCCCATTTCTTTTCGCTTATGCTTTAGGTAATTCTTAAAGTCTTTCCAACCTTGTGGTAATTTTTCAATTATACATGCCACTTGGAAACTTTCACTTAAGTTCATACCTTCAGCATGAATCTCGTGCAAGATCAATTGTAGTTCTTGAACTTGACTAATTACTGTTTTAGAATCTACCATTTTATAGTCTAGGAAGCGGCCCACAATGAATTTCTTGGCGCCGGCATCCTCAGTTTTATATTTATGTTCTAGTGATTCCCAAAGTTCTTTAGCTGTTCTTTTGTCAATGTATACATTATACAAAGAGTCGGATAATCCGTTCATTATGTAATTTCTACACAAGTAATCAGCATTTTTCCAAGCATCCACAGCGGCAATGACTTGGTTATCTTGCTCATCTTTCTTAAGATCTGGAGCATCTTCGTTCAAGAATCTTGCAAGATTCAGGGTGGTCAGATAGAACATCATCTTCTGTTGCCACCTTTTAAAGTTCTGCCCGTTGAACTTTTCAGGTTTCTCCCCATGGGAGACTGAGACAGGTACAACGGTGGGCATTGGCACTTGTGCCGCAGCAGCACTCGGTTCTTGCGTCGTACCAACAACCGGTACATAGACCGTTTCAGACACAGCAGCATTGTCCGATGTAGTAGTCATTTTTATTCTGAAATTTACACAACACGAGTGTAAGTTTTCCAGATTAAAGAAATAAAAAGAAAAACCGTGCCTCAAAATCGGAAATCAAAGAAATCCAAAATCTGTTTTAAGTTTGTTACAAAAAGTATTTACAAAATTCGTTTTACAATCGAAAGATAGAGAGGCATAGAAAACATAGAAGAGAACAGGAGAGAAGGAAAACCGAAAAGAAAAGAAAAAGAAAAATTGAAATAAACAACTTACAAGAAGAAATGAAAATTACAACTTGAGAAGCCGAGGCCTGTGTATCACACAGTGTCCTTAAAACAGATTTCGCCTCTTCCGGTTGCTGGAATGAACGAAGGCGTCTGTCTCTCAGGATGCAACGACTCGGAGCGACCACGCAGGCACCACGTACCACTCCCGAACTGAGTATGAGCGCTTGAATCCTATCACCAGACTTACCAACAACACCACAACCGAAGAACAGCAGAGAAGAACTTAGAGAAGGGGAGAAAGAAGACCTGTTTCTGTGCAGGGAAGAAGGTAGAGGGGATGCCTCTATTTATAGAGCCTGGGTTAGAACCGTAACGGCAGACAAGGCTGTTAATGCCTTCACTGTAACGGCAGACAAGGCTGTTAATGCCTTCACTACAACGGCAGACAACGAATTGAATGCCGACACTGTAACGGCAGACATCATTTACTGCGTTCAGTGTAACGGCAGACAAATCGTTTAATACAGCACTGAAATGGCAGACAGAACCGTTTCTGCATTCATTTCAGCCGTTACAAAAGGAAAACTATAGCAAAAAGTGGCTCTGCACGGGGTGGAGTCAAGTCGGTCCGGCATTCATGTCCGCAGGTCATGCGGGCGCACACAAGTCGCATGTAATCCGGTCCGTGATTTGCACCCCCCCTGCGCACGCGAGAGAGAGCCTCTCTTCTAGCCATCTTACAATGCTTAGAAGGAGATTACTATATATCCTCTTCTATTTCCTTTGTTATTTTCGATGTGGGACTATGTTCCCTTAACCCATTTTCAAGAATGAAAACGTCTCACTTTGAGAGACAATTTTTCATTCACCCCTTAACCGATTATAGCAAACCAATATATGATTTTGATCTACTCACGAAGGAGAACACAAATCAATCAAGATCTCTCAATAATTCATTGAGGATCTTACTCAAAAAATTGCTCAAAAACCGGTTCGTAAATGGTGTCTAAAACACTCATTTTCTAACAGGTACTCTGAGTTTATTTTATTAGAGCATCTGTAGTCGTCAACACCCAAAATTTGGGTATTTGGCAAAGAAAAATGGCGGTGCTCTGTAGTCGTTGTTAGCCAAAATTTGGCTTTTACGAAATCCGAATAGAACGGACGGATAATTATTTACCGTCCGAAGTTTTAATTATTTTTTTTATAAAAATTTAGTTACTGATCTGTGAGATTGTAACACCTCAAATTTCTAAAATACCGAAAGTACCTGTTTTTATATTCCTGGAGTGGTGAGAATTTTATTTGGTGTATTTTTATTTTAAATATTGATATTGGTGTCTATATTTGTGGTAGATTGGCATTATTGATATATTGGAGTCATGAGTTGAGATTTTATGTGAATAAATATTGTTTATTTTATTTCATAATTTTGGAGGATTATGTATTTTGTATTGTTGGTATTATTAAAGTATATGGTTGAAGTTATTTGAAATATTTCAGAGTCTTGGGGGTTTATTTGTTAATAGCCCTTTAATTTTATACTTATATATATATATATATATATATATATATATATATATATATATATATATATATATATAACTTTCCAAAAACCCCATCCTTTCCTCCTTCCTCGCAAGAACCCACCGAAACCCATTTCGGCCTCACCCTTCTCCCGCCCAAATCTACACCATCTCTCTGTGGTTTTTGAATTAAATTGAGGGGATGATTAAAGGGTGTTCTAGTTCGTGGTGGAGTCAATTCAGAGAAACAACTACAGGAAGGTATACCCTATTTATTTAATTGTATAAAATTTAGTGTGGTTAATTTCTATTGAATAGAAATATGGTAGTAGGGAGATTAGAAGATGTTGGGAATAATAGAGGTGAGAAATTAGCAGATTATCGGAGATTTTACAAGTTGGTAATAAATTAGGGTTTTGGGTTTCTAAAAGAGAATTATATATATAAGAATTATCTTTCGTATGGTAGTAGAAATTCTAGTTGTGCCATTAGAATCATTTGGGAGTGGTTCTAGTAATTGGTTGGGGATAAAAAATGTGTAGGAATTTAAATATTACGTGCAACGCACATGTGCATCCTAGGGTTCAATAAAACGCTTGAGTGACATTAGGATTAGTGTTATTATTTTCTGTGGCTCGTTTGGATGTTTTGAGTCCTAATTGCTTTGAAATTTCATAATAGGAGATGTTAGCGACTTCGGATGTGAGATGGAGAAGTGATGCTTCAAGTATTCACGAGATAGCAGGTGAGTAGGATTATACTAGGGATATAGTCTGTCTTGACAAAATTTTATACGAGTTTGATGTGATTTGTGTGAAATACAGCCAAATGAAGATTTAACCGAAAATACGAAATTTTTATATGTTGAAATTGCGTTACATGGTGAATTTGCGTGGTATTGAATATTTGGTGTTGATATACGTATGATATACGGAAGATAAATAAAGATGACATATAAATGTGCGGTATTATGGTGTATTGACCTATTTGGTGTACGTGTGTGATATATATGGGTGGAAATGAATCGAGGTATCGTAATTGATGAAGGTAACGAGTAAGTGTGTATAATATATGGAGGTATTAAGTGAAACTAATAGGCGATAATACGATATAATCATCTACTTAACTGGGTTTATTCTTAATTTTATAATATGACAGAATAAATCATTCAATGCATTCTTGATAGAAATAATGTGGTGTCATAATCTGATTAATTAGTTAACCGGGCGTATGCAAACATGTGATAATGAGATAATAAATAGTATGGTATACTCATAAGGTGTGAGGTAATGATAAAATAAATGATACAATATAGTTGTGACGTGCAATAATATGATGTGAAGATTTTATATGTTAATTACAGTGATATTTCTTATATGTGGTGCATTGAAAGGATAAGTGAGATGGTGATCATTGTTTATATGTTAGTAAGTTCAAATAAAAGAAGAGATGCTATGATGATAATGGTGAAGAAAATATGAAAAGAAAATGTTAATAGCAATAATTTCGGTTGACCAGAGTTGATACCTCAGGGTAGACCTGAGAGATAGTTAATACCCCAGGATAGACCTGGGAGAGCAGATACCTCCGGGTAGACCGGAGAGAGAGAGTTGATACCCCATGATAGACCTGGGAGAGCAGATACCTCCGGATAGATCGGGGAGAGAGAAAGTTGATACCTCAAGGTAGACCTGAGAGAGAGTTGATACCTCAGAGTAGACCTGATAGAGAATTGATACTCCAGGATAGACTTGGGGTACTGTGGCTCACTGGTCGATTAATTAATAAAATGATTATGCTATGAAATGTGAATGAGAAAGAGAAGAAAGTACTTGGTGTAAAATGATATTAAATAATGAAGTAAGTGTATAGGTGGAAATGAATAAGTAAAGTGAAAGAAAATGAGTATATGATGAGGAGCATGAAAGAATGTGATTCATGAGTATGCAAGTAAAAATGATTGGTAAAGGAAGCATGTGACTAAATATGAGAAGCAAAGTAAGATAATAAGTATGATATAGAATTAGATGAATGGAATTAAAGTAAATTAATAATTGAGCTACTGGCTTGAGATGTGATGAGTTATCACCCAAGTTCTACTTGGGGTGCAGTGGTTATTATCCAAGCTATCGATTTTAGGGTGCGGTGTATATTACCCAAACTATGTTTGGGGTGCAGTGTATTATCTAAAAAGAATGAGGGTTAAAGTGAAGTGTATTATGAGATGAGATTCAGAAAATACATGAAGTGAATTAATAAGGATACAATGAAGAAATTGTGTTATGAGAATGAATACGGGAAGTAAAGAGAATACATTATGCATCTTATAAATGATAGTGAAGATATAATACAAGAGTGGTCACGAAAATGATTATTAAAGAAAAATATGTTGTGTTATGAGTTTGTTGTACCTTGGAAGTGTGTCGAGGAACTAATTGCCCGCTATTTTCGTGGAAATGGTGGGAACTACCTGCCTTGGCACAACTTTCAGGATGAATTGGTGAGTTGTTAATATGATGCCGGTATTGCGGGTTGGAAATAAAAAGTGAAGTAAATTGAAATATGTGTTATAAGGGAAAATGAAAGTAAGTTATAACAATGATGAGTTTGATGATGAGTATGATGATGTATTGAGAGTGTAAAGAAGATAGTTGTAATGTATGATGAGAGTAACAGTAATGTATTGGAAGACGTGATGATATGTGTTATAAGAAATGAATGAATGTGGTGTTATGTAATATGAGAATGAGAAAGAAAATGTTTATGAATGAAAATGTGTATGAAAGAATATGAGTCGTGAGTTCGTAGATGCAAATGAATGGTAAATGAAGTGCCTGGCTAAATAAGTATGAAGAAAAGTGGCTACGACCTTATGTGATTAGTTATGAAAATAAAAAAATGATGAGGTGATGATAATTGTGAAAAGATGAATATTTGTGTTGGAGAATTCAAAATGAAAAGTAATGGAATGTGAATTAATATACTGCTTTGTAATTGCGTGTGAAGTGAAGGAGTTGTATATTTATATATATAAAGTTATATATTAATATGATGCATTTAGTGAAGGGTGTGAAGTTATGGATATATATGTACGGATGCAGATTTGCCGAGTACTTGATATAAAGTCGTATTCTTGATGCTTTAATGTTCAGATTCAGGTTGAATCTTCTTACCTTGATATTTGTAAGTTTAATTTATTTTCTTTATATAGTTTGGTTTATTTATTAGACTAGTGAATTATACTCACACTAGAAATGACTAACCTCTTAGTGTCTGGGGGGTTAGGGAGTCCCCAGACTACCCTAGGCCCCTACTGTTACAGGTCCTCAGCAGTGCAGATATGAGACGTAGATTTGGTTGAGTGAAGTGTTGTACTTTTAAATCTTATGTATAAGTTAGTATGTTGAATAGTGAAATTTATGTTTTAAATTATATTTTAGATGTATAAGCATGTAAATGACCATGATGAGTATAGTGTGGAGTGGTATGATATGTTTTTGACCCATGCTCATCTCGTTGTGGAGTACCGGGCCTTGTGGTATGACTTATAAGTTATTTTCAAAAAGTTTTTACTACATTTTCAAAGGAATTATGATTTTTAATTGATATTTGATATTCTATTATGAGTTTGGCCCCCAGAGCATGATATTATATTGTCTGTGTGTTTCTGCTCATTTTGGCCTAGGGAGCCCTTGATATTTTTGCCTGTGATGTGAGCTACGGAATTTAGAGCAGAATTCCGTAAGTTTTTTGTATTCCGGGACAGAAATTTCAGGGGAATCTCTGCCGAGATTTTATTTGAAATATAAATATTCTAGTTTATGTTTAAAGTGATATAGAAATTGGAAGAATTGAATTTAGAGGTTTAGTTTGTTTTTTTTTAAATGGGGCATTACAGTGATAGTGACATTTATAATAAAAAAAATCAAAAAACTAAACATACCTGGGACGGAAGATGAAGTAGTGTCTGAGCTACTTTGTCTTTAGCGAAATTGTGAGGGACGGTAGATTATCTACCGTCATTCACTTTTTTTTTAAATATTTAATTTATGGACGGAATTTAATCTTTCGTCCAACAACTTCGTCGAATGCGATTGTGCAGGGACGATGTATTGTTTCTTGTCTGACATTTCAGACGAAAGATAATCTTTCGTCCCAATAAACGGACGAAAGATAATCATTCGTTAGCTATATTTTGGCAAAAGCCATTTCGTCTTCTATATTTGGCCAAGCACTGTTCACGTCAGACCCAAAAAATGGGTAAATGACCAACGACTGCAGCACCTTGTTTTCCCATTTTTTCCCCAAAATTTGGGTAAATGGCAAACGACTACAGATGCTCTTAACTCCTTATTAATGAAACAAAGTGGCCATACTCCACCGTTTCCTTCAAAAAGAAAGTTAAAACTATAACTCTAAATATTTATACTCCCTAGAAGTAGGACATGAATTAATAGTTTCAAAACTGATCCATAATTGCAGATCTCTAATATTATAATGTGAGAGTTGGAGTTGTAATGTTGCAAACATACAAACCCGTGCATTATACGTGCAACTCAAACTCTCTCATTAATTACAACAAAAACTAACAAACAAATAAAATTTCACCTATATAAAACGTTCAAAATAAATTTTCAACATTTTTAACACCAAACATACACATATGTTATACGTACAACTCAAATTCTATTTATAAATACGTGCATTGCACGTACAAATCATAGTTTTTCTTCAAAATATTTTTTCCCAATTACGTGCAACGCACGTCCAACTTAAAAAACTATTTCTTAACACATACTAGTATAATGTACGTGCGATGCACGTCTAAAAAAATTAGAGTCATCAAAGTAAATGAATATATATCAAATAAGAAAAAATTTGTTTATATTTGAATGTTTTGAATTGGGCTACACGTGTGGTGCACATTTATATTTGTTGGATATAGTTTGTACGTGTATCATATGTGTTTATATAGTTACAAAGTTAGGGTTTGTTTGTTACAAACTCCAACTCTCTCATTAAAATAGTAAAGATATTTTGTATGTGTATCATATGTATTTATATAGTTACAAAGGTAGGGTTTATTTGTTACAAACTCAAACTCTCCCATTAAAATAGTAAAGATATATAAATATATATAATATATAAATTCAAGTGCAAATATAAATTTCAATTTCTCTCCGAAGAGTTGGAGTTAAACGTGCGATACACGTAAGTCATTATAAAAATAAATGGAGTTGAACGTACACGTATTTTTAAAAATATAGAAAGAAAAACATTGATGTGTACCTGCAATGCACGTGTTGAAAATAGATTTGGAGTTGCACGTGCGATGCACCTGTTTGTTTGGTGACATAAGTGATGTTTCTTTTGTGACAAAAAAATATTTAAAATTGTTTATTTGTGACAAACTCTTCCAATAAATAGTAAGTAAATATATTATATTATAGATAAATAGATGGATATTAATTTACACATGTGATGCATGTTCAATATAAAAAAAAATAAAGTAAAAAAACTGCCATAGTGAAAGGCCTTCTTACTTAGTTTTTAAAAATAGTGGGATTATATACTAGTTTTCACATTTTAAATGGGGGCATTTGCTAAAATATCCCTTTTTAGGGGTTGCACATACATCACACGGGTATGTTTGGTGAATTTAGTTTGGCCGTATATTGCACGGGTTTTCTCAGTTATAAAATTAGAATTTGTTTGTTTACAACCCAACTCTCCCATTAAAATAGTAGAGACAACTCTCCCATTAAAATAGTAGAGATATATATTATATGTAAATGCAAGTGCAAATATAAATTTCAATTTCTCTCCGAAGAGTTGGAGTTAAACGTGCGATACACGTAAGTCATTATAAAAAAAATGGAGTTGAACGTACACGTATTTTTAAAAATATAGAAAGAAAAACATTGATGTGTACATGCAATGCACGTGTTGAAAATAGATTTGGAGTTGCACGTGCAATGCACCTGTTTGTTTGGTGACATAAGTGATGTATCTTTTGTGGCAAAAAAATATTTAAAATTGTTTATTTCTGACAAACTTTTCCAATAAATAGTAAGTAAATATATTATATTATAGATAGATAGATGATATTAATTTACACATGTGATGCATGTTCAATATAAAACAAATTAAAGTAAAAAAACTGCCATAGTGAAAGACCTTCTTTCTTAGTTTTTAAAAATAGTGGGGGTATATGCTAGTTTCACATTTTAAATGGGGGCATTTGCTAAAATATCCCTTTTTTAGGGGTTGCACACGGATATGTTTGATGAATTTAGTTTAGCCGTATATTGTACGAGTTTGCTCGGTTACAAAATTAGAATTTATCTGTTTACAGCTCAACTCTTCCATTAAAATAGTAAAGACAACTCTCCCATTAAAATAGTAGAGATAGAGATATCACACTTGACAAATCTTACTCTTATCAAGTGAAAAATACCAGTATTTTTAAAAAGTGACCTAGTACGGAAAAAATATCTCGTAGCTCTCTGCGGATTTGGATTTTTCTCTCTCTACCCGAAATTCTCAATTAGGGTTTCTTCCCCTTCGAGTCACTCTCAGTCTCTCATGGATCCCTCTCGCGTCCGCTATGAGAGCGACTCCCGGTCGTCCTCTGATAACTCCGACGACGATCGCAGCTTCCGTCGTTCAAAACCCTCGACTAGGGTTTCGGCCAGAAAGAAGTACGATGATGGCGCCGACGGCGGTGATATTCGCAGATCCAACGCCGACAACGACCGCCGCCGCCAAGATGAGGTTGATAGGCGGAGACGACAACCAGATGACGACGATGATGAAAAAGTCGGCAGATCCAAGAACGGCGACGAAGACAGTCGACGCCACCCCGTTAGCAGATACGATGATGAAGATGATAATGATAAGAGGAGATCGAGATGAGCTTTGGCGAGAACGTGATCGAGGGGACCGCAGAGAGAGATCTCGGAAAGACGATGATGGGGATAGAGAAGAAGGTGAGTTAGGGGAGAGAGAAAAGGAAGAGGTGGATGATGGTTTGAAGAAGAGGGAAAGAGAGAGGGATCGCAACGTAAAGAGGCAGAGAGATGGTAGAGATTCCGGTAGGCGAAGGCACCGAGATGATGATTATGAGAGAAAGAAGAAGGAAAAGGGATGGAGATAGAAGACGGCATAGAGATAGTGATAGCGACAGGAGAGTTAATTGTCGCCAAAAAGAGAATGTCCAAAAAGAGAAGAACAGAAAGGAGGAAGAAGATAAGAAAGGGAGAAGAAGGAAGTGAAAGAGGAATCTAAAAAAGAAGAAGAGATTGCACCTGTTCAGCAGATGCAGGATGCGAATGTGATAAGAACTGGAGGGGTTTACATTCCACCGCATAGGATGGCTCACATGATGAGGGAGGTTGAGGACAAGAGCAGCGAGCAGTACCAGAAATTGAGTTGGGACGCTCTTCTGAAGAGTATTAACGGGCTCGTGAACAAGGTGAATGCGACCAATATCAAGAACATCATCCCAGAGCTCTTTGCGGAGAATCTTATTGGGGGGAGGGGTTTGTTTTTCCGTTCATGTATGAAGTCGCAGATGGCTTCACCCGGGTTCACGGACGTGTTTGCAGCACTGGTGGCTATCGTGAACACCAAGTTTCCAGAAGTGGGTAAGTTGTTGTTGAAGAGGATTGTGCTGCAGCTTCAACGGGCGTATAGGAGGAATGATAAGCCTCAGTTACTTGCTGTGACAAAATTCATTGCGCATCTTGTGAATCAGCAAGTTGGGCACGAGATTATTGCTTTGGAGCTTCTGACTTTACTTCTAGAGAAACCTACTGATGACAGCGTTGAGGTATTTTTATATTTGATTTCATGGTTGTGAGATGTTTGTATTGTTGCACTATTTATCACTGTTTACTCTTTTTTGCAGGTTGCCGTTGGGTTTGTTAAAGAATGCGGCGCATTGCTGCAGGACATTTCACCTCAGGGTCTACTAGGTGAGTATTGTTTTGTGTTTAGTTTTTGTTATTGGTTGTAATAATTGCGACTAGTGTTTAGCTGCTAGTGTGGTCCATCTCCATTGCCTGGTTAGGTATATGAACTAGCACAGTAGAATTTGGATGCTAGTTTATTAATCAAGGCAAGGAGTTTATATTTCCTCTTAGTTATAGAAGATATTGTGTAATAGCTATTACTTTGTAGTGGAATTTACATGCTAGCTATGTAATCATCATAAGTTTATGTTTGCTATCACTTTGTGTTTATCGTAAAATTCATTAAACTGTTGTATATCATGTGTGCTTCTGAGTGGAATATTCTTCCCTATGAAGGATGGATACTTCAATATGGTAGCTGTTTTTTAAGAACTTAGTTTGAATGGAAAGTTGAATGGCCTCCTCTCCCTGCACCCTCCCCTCCCCTCCCCTCCCCTCCCTGCACCCTGGCGCTGAAGCTTCATCTGCTTTCCCTTACTACGTCTGAATTCCACCTCCTTTCCCTCATTTCGTCTGAATCCCACCTCCTGCTCCCGCCTCTTCTCTTCGCAACTGAACCACTTCCCAACAACCGCCTCCACCACTTTTTTGACCACCTCTCTCTTGGCCAAGAGCCGCTGGGTCTGAAGACAAACACCCATGGGCCTTTCGGAATTGGAATTGAGTGATTGCGGGCCCAATGAGATGGTCCGCCACCATCCTCCGCCTCCTTCTGTGCCCCCAACCCCCACCACCCCCTCCCCCACCCACTACTGATGTGCAACAACCACCTTCAATCCCCATGGCACCTCCTCCTTCCTCTTCACTGCCCAATCTAGTTGCCACCCACCCCCGCCCCCGCCCTAACCAGCTGGCTCACCCCCTCGACAATGACATGAGGAGGCTCAGACACCCTTACTCTCCCGCGCATGCACACCACAGTGTGCATCAACGTCGGTTTGGGAGGAGTTTCAGTCATCATCGCCACCTCTCACCCCCCCTCGAGAGGATGGGCACATAGAGGGGGTCCTCCTACTGGCTCTTTCGAGGGTAAGAATGACCCCCCCACAGACCTACGTCACTCCCATGGAGGGAGATTCGACCAGAGGAACCTTCGTCACAATGTGCATACACAACAGCCTCATCGCTCCCTGAATAGATTGAGGTACCCTAAACCTCTGCCACATTCCCACAGCCAGTCATCCCGCACAACCAACAATTTTTTTTCCCATCAAGACTACCCCAATCCCAACTCCCTTGCCTCCGACCATCACCACAAACCACAACAATCAACACACAACTTACCCCAGTCTCCTCCACCACCTTAAAGGGATGCTAAAGCTCCACTTAAGTCCCTCGTAGAGCGGGCCCAAGAAGGGGGTCCACAAAACGAGACTACGACTGAGTTTGCTCTGTTATTGAATGGGGATTTCACTGAGAACTCACCTTGGGTGGAAGTTACCAGCAAAGCGAAGAAGAGGCATGGTACTTCACCCCCTACTCAGTTGGAAAACAAAAAGAAGCAACGGAAAGGGAAACACAAACCAGTGTCATGTTTCAACTGTGGTGACTTGGGCCACTATCGAAAGGATTGCAGGAAGGAGATCCGTTGCCTCAATTGTATGAAATGGGGTCATATGTCGTATGTGTACAAATGTGACAACATCTAACAACGATGATGAAATACCGGTTAGAAGGGGAAAATCACCAGATAATCCCACACCCATCAGGCTTGCAAATAGCCTTGAGATCATCAAACACGAAGAGAAGTGGCTCCAACAGTGGTGCGCCATTGCTAAAGTCAGGTCAGGGAGTCCATTGGAGAACCACCTTCTTCATGCTCTGAACTCTAAGTGGTCGATGAGGGCTCATAGAGACTGGGTAGTGAAGAAGATGTGTCACTTACAATTCCTGGTTTCTTTCCCAACACCGGAGAAGATGGCGGAGGTTGCCGACTTGGGCTCAGTGGATTTTTGCCATTTTAAATTGGAATTCTCTCCTTGGTCCCCTAGGTTTGGAGCAGAGCTGCCTCAAGGCGAGAGGTTCTGGATTTGGATACATAACATGCCCTTGCACTTCTGAAAAAAATAAGCGCTACAAGAGATAACATCGGAGTTTGGAACCATCGAAGAGATCGATGACAAGACGATCCGTCGATCGGAGATTGTAACTGGTAGGATCTTGATACGAAGCCCTAACATCACCCTTATGCCTTGATTTGCAAAACTTTTCTCATTTGAAGAATCGTACCTTATTCGTTTTGTTCTTGACAAGAGAGGTGTCAGCGACGGCGGCGGCGCTTTTGAATGGTTCACCTCCTTCCCCCTCGCTCAGAGACGGTCGCTCTTACAAGCAAGTGATCTCACTGGAGTGGGATCTCACTATTGATGGGGTTCACGAAATTGAGCGTCCGCATCGAGAACTCATCAGGGTTGCAAAGGGGACGAAGGAGCACCGGGATCCTACGACGACGACTATGGAACTTCAAAAACCTCCACCGACTATCGACGGTCAAGATCGTGATCTGATCAAAACCACCAACGGTCAGGATGGAAGTCAAAAAGTGGATCTTCTTCCAGATCCAAATTTGGCAGATTTGACTGACCCAGCTACCTTCCTTGGAAAGTTGCACAAAAAGAGAGCTAAAAAAGGAAGTCAATCCACAGCAGACGGCGAAGAGACACTGCGAGTGGAGCAGGGGGATGGGGTAGAAAGATTCTTTGCTGAAAGAGGTATGACCTCCAAGTTGGCCAACAGTCAAAGTCGCTCGCCATTAAAAGAAAAGGTGGAGGCTTTGGGGCGGGAGGTAAAGCAAAAGTGTGTTGTTTTGGGAAAGATGACAAGATGGGTGCCGCTCGAAGCAAGGGAGCAGGCTATTAAGGAGAAAATGACCTCTTTTGGGGAAGACGAATAGGAGGCTAGGGGTGGAGTTTTGGGAAAGAAGACAAATGCTTCGTTTTCTACACCTCCATCCTCGATCTCTCAACAGCCACCCTCGACCACAACGCCCTCCTCTGAATGCTTGACACGTCCCAAAGAGCTGCAACAGTCACATGGGCTCAAAAGAAGTTCTAAGCAACCGGTTTCACATGGGGTTTATGGGCTCATTAATAGTGCTAAGTCCAAAGAGGGGCTTTCACATTTGAAGCTGAATGGGCCCAAGGAGGGGCCTAATATATTTGTGTGAGGAAGTAAATATGTTACTGCAAACTCTAAGGAGCTGAACGCTTCAAGTGGGCCCAAAGAGGGGCCCAGTATTTCTGTTACGACAAACTCTGTTACAGGGGAGTCCAATGCTGCATTTGGGAGCGTGATTTGTTTGGAGTTGGATGAAGACGATAGTGAAGCTAGATTAAACCTCGAAAATGATTACGTCTAGAAAAGGACTCTATGAATTCAGAAGAGATCGCAAATGAGTCCTTGGATATGTCTTCAGACTATGTCCCCTCCACTTTCCCAACTTCACAACCGAAGGCCCCTATCTATTCTCGCTGCGAGAAGGGCTTTAGAGTATAGAAAATTGCTAAAAGGGTTATTGAGGAGTTCTTGGACGATTACTTTGAGATTGCGGCAGCCGCTAAATCCGCTAAGACCACCGAAGGAGGTACACGCTCATTTCTATCATCTATTTTTAATTTCATGTCGGATTCTGAGATTTTTAGTCTAACCAAAATCTGTGGTTTAGCGGTGGGCGATACCGATCGAAACACCCTTCTCCTGAATAAGATTAGGGGATGGGAGTGTGATAGAGTTAACTCAATCTCCAAACCGAGTCATGGCCCCGATCTTGGGTGTAATTAATTGACACTTTTTTGGAACATTAGAGGCCTGGGGAGACGAAGTAAGCGGGAAATGGTTAAGGATGTCATCGCAAAATCTAAAGTCAATATTTGTGGGACTGCAGGAGACCAAATTGGCTCATACCTCTAGGCTTAGCAGAATGGGGGGATTTGAATCTCTGAGTGGAAAATTTGTCCCGCTGTGGGTGCCTCTAGCGGTATAACCGTTGGTTTTAATTCACAGATTTTTAACTGCCTAGATGTGTTCCATGGGCAATTCTTGTTATCAGTCCTGCTTCAATGTTGATCCGATTTGTGGACCCACACAATAATGGTGGTGTATGGACCACACTGTGCCCCCACTAGGATGACCTTCTGGACTGAGTTACAGACAATTCACGCTCGTTAGGCACACCCCTGGGTGGTAGGGGAAGATTTTAATATTACCAGGTGCCTCGGAGCACAGAGGAAAAGGCTCCAGTGACGCTGAGAGGGAAGCGTTTAATGCGGTTATTGCGGATTTTGAACTAATCGACATCCCCATCATGGATAGACTATACACCTCGTCTAACATGCAACTGACACCTATTTTGGCTAAACTTGATAGGGTTTTTGTCTCTTCTGATTGGGAGACCAAGTTTCCTCTCTCTTGGGCTAAATCTCTTCCTAAACGTAGATCGGATCATGTTCCTTTTATCCTCTCCTCCGATGAAGCGCAACCCAGAAGATCTCCCAAGTTTAGGTTTGAGAAAGCATGGTTGGAAATCCAAGGTTTCCATTATATGGTTAACGAAAGCTAGGCCCGCCCTACTAGAGGGACAGAAGCGACGACTATCTGGTTTGAAAAAATACAAAGACTGAGAGCCAAGTTCAGGAAATGGAACCAGACAAGATTTGCGCTGATTTGGAGAGTAAAGGATTCCTTTTTGGAAGGTATTGAGGAGCTCGGAAAGGTTGAAGAAACTAGAGACCTACTGCAAGAGGAGCAGAATAGGTTGCTTCAACTCAGAGAGGACATCGCTCAACTGTATAGACTAGAGGAAACCAAATGGCAACAGTGGTCCAGAATCTCGTGGCTCAAGGAGGGAGACGTGAATACAACCTCCTTCCATCGTGTTGCCAGTGCCTGACGTAGATCTAACCTCATTCTTTCAATCCATTCTGACTCTGGAATGTTATAAGGAGAAGATGACATCATAGTGGAATTTCAATCCCACTTCAAGAATCTGTTTGGTCGGAAGGCGGAGTTAAGAGTCCCTCTTGCTCATGACTTCTGGCGTGAGCCCACTGACGACCTGGTCCCAGATCTACGATCCCTGGAAGCTCCTTTCACGGAAAAGGAAATCCGGGAGGCAATGAAGCAACTTGGAAAGGAGAAAGCCCCAGGTCCGAATGTTTTCCAATCCTCTTCTACCATGTATTTTGGGAGGAAATCAAAGACGACCTTGTAGGCCTGTTCGCCGAGTTCTTTGACCATAAGCTCAAGTTAGGGAGAATTAATTATGTTGAGGTGGTGTTGATCCGAAAGAAAGAAGATTCCCTGCGGGTAGGAGACTTCCGACCTATTGGTCTTCTTAACTGCTCGGTCAAGATTATTACCAAGGCACTAGCTAACAGACTGGGAAAGGTGATGGATAGACTCATTAGTTATTAGTTGCGAGCAAACTGGATTCATTAAAAGGGCGGTGTATCCAGGATTGTATTGCAACTGCTGAAGAAACCATCCATCATTGCCACAGGTCGAATGCTAAAAGCTACCTCCTGAAGCTGGACTTCGAGAAGGTGTATGACTCGGTTGAATGGGAAGGTCTCCTGGAAGCTTTGGCTGGTAATGGGTTTGGGGAAAGTTGGGTTAGATGGATACACACGTGTCTCACAACCAGCAGGACTGCCATCATGGTGAATGGGGTTTCGGGTCAACCATTTTCGTGCAAACGGGGCCTTAGACAAGGAGATCCCCTTTCCCCTCTTCTTTTCACCATTGCGACAGATGTTTTGCGGTCTATGATGGGTAAATGCAGACAGGTAGGCTGGATCTCACCGGTGGCCAGTGGAGGCAGTCGCCAAGGCTGCTTAATCCTTCAATATGCGGACGATACCCTTTTGTTTGGAAACGGCAACCTCGGGGAAACAATTGCTTTCAAGGGAATTCTGTATAGTTTTGAAACTTGGTCCGGCCTCAGGGTTAACTTCTGAGCAGTTAAAATTCCCGATTATGCCCGGTTAATCCCCGATTAATCGCTAATCGGAGGCTAAGCGATTATTTTTTTAGCGATTTATAATATTTCAATAGTTAGCGATTTAATCGGGAATAATCGGCCGATTAGTGATTAATCGGCCAATTTTAAGTAACCGATTAATCGATTAAATCTCTTCCTCTAATTTTCATGCTTGTTTGCATTATTTGGGCTTAATCTAGCCCAAATCCAAAATTCAAATTCAAAATCCAAACCATTCCGGTCTTCACGCAAACCCAAACCCGACATATCACCGCTCTGTTCTTCTTTCTCGTACAAACCCAAACCTAAACTAATTCTTTTCAAACCCAAACCCAAACTGATTCTCTTCTTCTTCATCGAGCAAACCCAAACCTGACCCGCCGTCTCTCCCCCTGCACCGTCGCATACTTGACCCGGCTGGCATCTGCTACACCTCTTGTTGCTTGGAGTGCTCCTTCCCGATCATTTTTGTTTGATGGAATCGACCAGCAAACCCGACCCGACCCACATCCATAATTCAAACTCAGCTCAAACTAAGTACTCTCTTCTTTTTCACTATAACTATATATTCCTATTTGATAATCTCATAATAGTTTATGTTAGGTTAGCGTTACTACATAATGAGGATACATCTTTTTTTAATTATATATATAAAGATTTGTCCGATTTAATCTCCGATTATTTTCCGATTAACCAATTAATCACTAATCGCCCCTAGACCGATTAGTTCCAAAAACTGATTTTAACTACCTATTAACTTTCACAAAAATGCTCTTATCCCCATTGCCTTCACCCCTGAGGAGGCACAGGAACATGCCATGATTCTAAGTTGTTCCATTGACAATTTCCCTATTAAATACCTGGGGCTCCCGCTGAGACCGGGGAAACTTAAGAAGGCTGATTGGTTACCCATCATTGATCGGGTAGAGAACTGCCTAGCTGGTTGGATAGGTAAAGCTTTGTCTCTGGGAGGGAGGGTCACATTTATCAACGCAGTCCTCTCGAACCTACCAACCTACTACATGTCCTTCTTTGAAATGCCACGATGGGTTATTCAGAGAATTGATCGCATCCGAAAATAATTTTTATGGAAGGGTGCAAATCCCGATAAATGCGGCTATCACCTAATCAGATGGAAAAAAGTGTGCATGAAGAAGAGGCATGGAGACCTAGGTATTATTGACCTTCGAGATATGAATATCGCGCTACTAGGTAAGTGGTGGTGGAAAATTTTCCACCCTAATGGAGAGGGGTCGCAGGATTTCTTTCAGACATACCTGCATGGGAATGGAACGAGGAATCTGGGCTTTAGGATGGGCTCACGCATTTCCTGGCTCTGGAGAGGAATTGCGAAAGCCTATGAACCTTTCAATAGTTGTGTGATGGCTTCGGTTGGAAATGGCACTCACCAGATTCTGGTGGGTTAAGTGGTGTGGTGATTACACCCTTAGAGATCTGTTCTCCGATTTGTATGATCATGCATCACATTCGCACTGCACAGTAGCCGCAACTTGAAAAAGAAACTCTTGGAAACCGGCCTTTAAACAAACACTGGACTTGGGCTCTCAGCTCAGGCTCATGGAGCTTCAAACCCACATTGCCAGGGCGGGAATTGAGTGCTCTCAGGGGCCGGATAGGAAATCGTGGGGTCTCGAGAAGAATGGCACCTTCACTGTTCGCTCCCTCTATAACCGTATTCATTTTAGGGGATGCCGTCCGAAATGGTCGGGTATCATCTGGAAGGCGAAAACCCCGCTGAGAATAAAAATCTTCCTATGGCTGGTTCTGAACGATGTCATCCTGACTAGAGAGAGCTTGGCTAAACGCCAACCAAGCACGGATACTATCTGTGGGCTATGCAATGCGGCTCCTGAGACTAGGGACCAGCTATTCTAGGAATGTCCCAAAAGCAAAGCGGTCCTTGTTGAGGTACTTAGCGCCCTGGGTACAGTTGAATACCCAAGTATATATGAGGACCTCTGGGTCGGTGCTAAGTTCGCTAATGAGGGACGATCTATGAGAGAGGCTTGGCTTATTGCTATCGCAGCTATGACCTGGGTTATTTGGCTAGATAGGAATAACTGTTACTTTCGTGGGACTAGTAATTGTATTTCGGGTAATTTGACTCACATTATGCATCTTATTTTCTTTTGGGCTAATGCCGCTGCAACAGGTCCTCGTGGGAGAATTGCCAGTGGGGGTCCTCGTGGGAGAATTGCCAGTGTCTTCCAGGTAGAAGAGTAAGACGACAAGAAAGTCGAGATCGGACTACGATCGACTTAGTGACGACGCGGTACTACTGATAGATCCCCACCACCCCAGGGTTTTGTTGGGGGGAGAGTTGTACTTTTGTTTGTGAGAGTTAAATGCTTTACTGTACTTTGGTGGAGGCATGTATGTACCTTCCTGTTGTCCCACCCCCCCATGCTAGGGGAGGATTTATGTTTTCTTTCATGTATTGTAGGTCTATGTACATAGCTCAGTACTCTGAGTTTGTTTTATTAACACATTATTAATGAAACTGGTGGCCCTACTCCACCTTTTACTTCAAAAAATAAAATAAAATAAAATAAAATAAAATATGGTAGCTGTTTTTTGTTGGACATAGGAATCTGACATGACAGTTTCTATTTTAGTGTAGTGTTTCTAATTTTCCTCGTGAAGTTGTGTCTTATCAGGTTGTGTTGCATAGTGTTCTTTTATTATTAGGATTGTGCAAGTACATAACTATTCTGCACAAAAAGAACATCATTACTGGTGGCTTCCATCTTGGAATCTAATTTGATCTTTATCATGAGGAAAGGCATAGCATGCATATATTAGTAGGCTAGTAGCTGTTTCAGAAGCAGACACTGACATGGCAATGTAGTGCAACCCACTGGCGCAAGGAAGGTTTTACAATACATTTATACTGATAGTGCTTTGTTGAATATATGTGTCCATGACGACATGGCTTCTAATTATACGTGACCTTGCTTCATACATAACTATGCAATTTTATTCCTATTCTCTTTATATACCATACATTTCAATATAGTATTAAAATACTTATCTATACTACTACTGAAAGGCGATAGGAATCAAGAAATCTGCCCTCTTTCAGTCCCCACACTAACCCTAGGTTTTTTGAAAAATTAC
The DNA here is from genome assembly GCA_017893485.1 of Hemerocallis citrina. Classification (NCBI taxonomy): domain Eukaryota; kingdom Viridiplantae; phylum Streptophyta; class Magnoliopsida; order Asparagales; family Asphodelaceae; genus Hemerocallis; species Hemerocallis citrina. The sequence continues at coordinate 226,469,278 of CM030360.1, read as the reverse complement.
GAAACTGCCATCACTTCTACTCCGCCCGATCCAGAATTAACGGTCCAGATCGTCTGCTGATTCGCATAGTGATATTTACACCCTTCCTTTTACAGTCGAGCTCTCTTTGCTACTGGGCTTTGTCACTCTAATAAGTTAGGATTGTTAGGAGTGAATATATCACTTCATCCCCTTCCCCAAAACCGTTCTCTCTCTCGTTTCCTCTCATTCCGATTTTTCAATCAGACGGCCACTAGGTTAGCCTTGGCTTGGAGCTCCGGCGGCGCTCGATCTGTCCTGAATCCTCCACCTCCACCTATCCTAAACCATCGTCTAAAATAGCAAGGTTATAATTTTTCTCCTTTTCAATTTCATATGGGTTTAGGGTTTCGGTTCTCGAATTTGGGGTTGGGATTCACTCTTTTGTTGGGGCATCTCTTTGTGGGGGCACTAGTGGTTCAAATAATAGATGTATGATGTAATTATTACTACATAAACTCAACAAATGTATTATATTGTTGTTCTTGGAATGAATGAATGAATCTGATGTGTTACACTTTCAGATGTTGCTCTTCCTATGGTTGAAATTGAGAATAAATGGTCTTTGATGCATACTTCGGAGGAAAGTTAAAAGACTAAACATATAAGTAAGTTGAAATTTTTTTTGACATAACTTGCTTTCTATTGTACAATCGTTACTAACTGATCTTTAACGTAAACACAATTTTTTTTGAATAGTTGGATCTTAAAGTGTAGAGATTTATAGTTAGGCATTTAATTCCAATGTCATGGTATTTTGGAAATTCGCTTTTTTATAGTATATAGCTTATATGATCGAGACTAAAGTTATTTTTATCAAAAAATGATAGTAGGAGAAGAGTAAACAAAGAGGAAGAAGTAGCAGCATGGAAATAAGAGACCCAAGAAACAGAATGACGATGAAGGCTCTTGTAGGCTGCACCATCAACAATGGTGAAGTTTCTTCTTTTGTATTTCTTCTTATATATCTTGGTATATTCTTCTATTTATTTATTTATTTATTTATTTATTTATTATTTATTTTTTGACTAGTGTGCAATTTGCGAAGTTATGTTTGCAATGGCTTAAGTAGGAGGGAGATTGTAAAACGACTTGCATACCCATGACTATGAAGAGTCTGTTCGAGTGTCAATTATCGAATCTTCAGGAGAAAGTCAAGGTAGCAATTAAAAAACTACCTAATATTTTAATTTTTCTTACCATGAGATATCCGTAAATGTAAACTAAACCTACATGGAATTTTTTTATAGATAAAAGAGGATTTAACCAATTTCTATTTTTTAAGTAACTGATTGAGGAGATTTACAATTGCAAGTTCTTATGCTTAATATTGTTTGGTGTCATAGGATTTTATATTGAACAAGATAACCGATGAGGAGGAGAAACTAATGTGCTTATAAATAAAAAGCTCAAAAGAATGTGGATGATAGAATGCAGGTTTCTTTAAGCCCAATCTTCACCATTTTAAAAATTATTTGTAAATTATAATTGCTTTTTGTATGTGGTTATACTACTATTAGCATTGCTATAGAATTTGAACGTATATTATCAACATATATACTTCCCATGGAGCGAGATGACTCTGATTAAGAAAAGATGTGGACACTTTGTTCTCTAATGACACTCACAATGAGAAATTATGTGCTTGACATAATTTAAGTTGGATTTTGCTCTCTATGATATGATAAGGATCGGGGTGGAGGTTGAAAGATCGGTTGTCATGGAATTCAATATATTGGAAGATTGGAGAGGAGATTATATATTTTAGATATGTTGGAAAAACAACATTTCTCTTTCCCAGTTTGTTCAGAAAATAACATTTCTTTTTTGTTTAAGTAGAGGATCCATTAGCGATTATGGAATGGTGTTTGCTACATATTTGTGGGTAGGGTACTTGGTGTTTTTTATTTTCTTTTTGATTAATTTATGCATTTTGATTGTTGCATCATGTATATATTTAACTCTCTCAAAAGTAAATCAGAGAGGATCTTAATCTTTTACTCACAATAATTATAGGAATTTGTAGCTAGATAACTTAGATTGATACTTTTTCTTCTGAAGCAACCACGGCCGAGTACCAAAAGATAAACCACTTCTTCATATAAAAAACTTATTCATATAATATAACAAATAACTATGTTTGATATCAGTTTTTCATAACTGCTAGATGTCGATCCAATTAGTATTGTGAACTTGAGGAAGGAACCAAGAAGAAAAGGGTGATGCCTGTGACAGTTAAATAAGCTTTCTTTAGAGAAAAGTTAAATGGGCTCTGGGGGTGAACGTATAGGGTAAGCCAAATCCATGTATTGATGGTTGTCTTTTCCTTGGCTATAGAGTTGTTGTCCACGTTGTGCAGACGCAACAATGCATCATTGCAGGTTGCAATGGTGGCTGCAGAAAAGTTTGATTATACATTCATCTTTTGTAAGTGCTTTTTCACGGTCACTTAATTATTGCCTGATTCAGGTTTTGGTTTTTTCTTATTCTTCGAAGTTATTATTATGTAGGGTTTCTATTTTTTATTTTTTTTCAAATTGTGGGTTGATTCTATTAATGATTGATTTGAACCGATAAATTTAATGGCAGGTGAAGCTCCGCATGAGATTCAAGACAAAAATACTCGCTCCCTTCTCCTCCCTCCACCTCCATGTACACGCTGGAGAGTCAAGCCACTGCCCATCGGTATGAAGTTGTCCCTCTAATCTATATAAGAACTGTATTTTTCGGAGGTTTGGTGAATTGAGGGATTTTGTAGACATTGTCATTTGTTTCACAGGGTTAACTTTATTGTTAGTAGAAGGAAGAAACTTAGGTTTCAAGTGGTGCTTTAGTTGGGGAACAATTAGTAATGTTTCTATAAGAAAGTTTATAAATTTATTGTCTTTCTTTATAAAAATTGTTTCTTTTTCTCTCTTACTCATGCTATAATAAATGCATGTCATGTATATATAAATATCTACTGTTTATTCTTGGTCAGGTGCTAATTTTGACTTTTCCTTAAAAAGGAGTTTTTCTCTTTCTCTGATATTCATTAACACATAGATTGTAGTAGCTCTTTTAAAGATCAACTGTTCTTGAAACATAAAACTTGCCTAGATATTAAAATAGATTGCTTTCCTACATTCACTATAAGAGGTCATTTTTTTGTACAGGAAGGAAGCAGGCTTCTTTTTTTTCTTTGTTTGTGCCTATTTAGTTTTTTTTTTTTGTTGACAATTGCATAACATGTATTTCACAAGATTTATTAATTGTTTTTAACTAATGATCTTGCAATGTATAACACATAAAAATTGATGTTTTATTGGTATAAGACTGCTGCTCTAAAGGTATCAGTTTTATTTTACAGTTCTTCATCATACCAAATATTCTTGTATGTGTTCACATGCTGATACCATTCATACCTGAAATCTGAACATATAAACACCATAAATGTGACTTTTCATCAAGTACTCTTTGGATCACGATCTGTTTATATATATATATATATATTCCTGCTCATAACCTACTTATCTTTAGTTTTGAACTCATTCCCAAATTCATCACTTGACACACATCACTTTATGCCTTATACTAATATCCCTATAACTTTACTTTTACATATAGTTTTACATTTGCATATAACTCTACATTCATGTAAACTTCACTTTCACCAATAACCTCACTTTGCGCTTATACCATATTATATTATACATAAGACTTTCCTTCCTCCTCACATTCCATACTACAATTTGTTCGAGTTATTCACATTAATTACACACATAACTTTTCATGATTAATCTCATATGCACCACGTCATATTAATTTGTGTAGGAAACTCCTTCACTTTACACTCAAATACAAAACACTATATTCATTCATATACGACTCCATTACTTTTCATTCTTAATCCCCTAACACAAATATTCCTCTTTTCATAATTATCTTCACATCAACATTTCTTTATTTTCATATATGATCACAGAATTCCACTACCTCATTTTCTTCATACTTATTCAACCACGTACTTCATTTACCATTCATTTTCATTTACATACTCACGACTCATATTCTTTCATACTTATCTTCATTCATATACAGTTTCTTTCTCGTTCTCATATTGCATAACATTACATTCATACAATCAATAATATCACATACATCTTCATAACATCTCATTATAAATTACAATTTACTTTCATTTCATCCTTTCATCATCGTATCGCTTATTTGAATGCTCATTCTTATTGTATCAATACATGCTTTATAACTCATTCTCAGTCCGCCATACAACTTTAGTTACTTCTCATTCTTATAGATAATATATCTTACCTTCATTTTCATTTGCATCTCATATTTCAATTACTTCACTTTCATTCTTATCAGATAATACTTCACACCCCAAACATAGTTTGGGTAATATTACACCGCACCCCAAAGCCAATAGCTTGGGTAATAATCACCGCACCCCAAGTAGAACTTGGGTAATATCACATCACATTCCAAGCCGATAGCTCGATTATTATTTTACTTTATTTTCATTTTCATCTTACAATTTACTTCACTTTTTATTCCAACCCGTAATACCTGCATCATATCAACAACCCACCAACTCATCCTAGAAGTGGTGCCAAGGCAGGTAGTTCCCATCATTTCCATGGAAATAGCGGGCGAGTAGTTCCTCGATACACTTCCAAGATACAACAAACTCATATCACATGTTTTTTTAATAACCAATTCATAACCATTCTCATATTACATCTTCACTATCATTTATATAATGCATAATACATTTTCTTTACTTCCCGTATTCATTCTTGTAATACAATTCTTCATTTTATTCTTATTAATTAACTTTATTTACTTTCTCAATCTCATCTTATAGTATAATCTATTTTACTCTTTATTCTCAACTCATAATACACTTACTTTAATTTCACATTCATTTCACATTTCACTTTCTTTCATTTTATTAACTTGTCAACCAGTGAGCTACAATATCCCACTATACTGAAAGTCGACAGCCAAGTAAACACTCGGACCTCAGCCCCCCCGGATCTTACGCGTCCGAGGCTACGTCTTCCTCCCAGCCTATGCCAGCGAGGGTAGACTGCACCCCAGGTAAACTGGGTACTTCCTCCCAGCCGAAGCCAGGAGGGAAAAATACCGCACCCAAGATAAACTAGGTACTTCCTCCCAGCCGAAGCCATGAGGAAAAAACACCGCACCCCAGATAAACTGGGTACTTCCTCGCGACATCTGTCATCGAGGGGATAACCGGGCCTCAAGCCGATAGCTTGGGCGATAAAAACTCTGCACCCCAAACATAGTTTGGGTAATAAACACCGCACCCCAAGCCAGTCCTTGGGTATTAGGAGGTCTAGCCCAAACCCCCAGGATTTCTGTAGGAACTGGTCAACAAACTTTAGAATCTAATGAATAGTCTAATAATGTGTTTAAAAACTTTTAATTAAAGTAATTTTTTTTCTTAATCAAAATAGTTCCCTGAGCGTTTCATAAGTTAATGAGAAATGATAAAATGTCACTCCAAATGTGTAACTTAATTTGCAATTCTCCATGATCAGTCTGGTCCACTTACAGAAAATGGGAAAATGGTTGCAGTGCATATAAAAAAAACGTAAAACCATTGAATTAATCTCAAGTTTGATCATATCATCTATAACTGATGAAGATAAAAGTTTATCTAAAAAACAAGAAATGGAGAAGCAAACTTTTAACTTGAGAAATTTACACATGGTAGCTCTTATACACTCTTTTGACTTGATGTTCCTAACTAATTTCCGGTGAGCTAGTAGAGGATAGCACATTCAGCATCATTGTTGACAGCTTAGAGCATAAATCAAACAGACGTTAGCACACATACAAATAACGTAAAAAGTATTCAAATATAGTAATCTGTACTGGATAGTCATATAGATCTGACTTTACAATATATGATCGGAATTGATTACATTCCCAACTCTTTGGCAATAATAGTAGACAATTATTTTGATACACAGCTAGAATATAAGGTTTCAATGAAGAAGAGTGGAGACAGAATAAGATAGTTTTGATGATGTGGAACATATCCGTTTGTAGGTTTAAAATTCAGATAATTGATCATCCGATCATCCAATTCAGAATAAGCTTTCCAACATATCGAAAATTACTTTAATAGCTTACTCGTACCTCCATATCCAATGACATCTGTTTCCAAGATTCCACAAATCTAAAATACAATAACCAATTTACTAGAGCCAAAGTCATGTGGGTTCAACTATCCAATCTCAAAGTGACTCGTTAATCGAGAAATTCGAGTATCGATTTTCCATTTCTTCTTGATAATTCTTAATTTGTTTAGTTACATTTGCTTTGTGTTTATTGTGAGGACATGCTAATTGGCTCCTTCACCTCATCTCCTCCCTCCACTGCCGCCATCATCGACCTCGTAGACAACCATTGGAAAACCCACGACATATGCTTCGACTGGTACGCCGACAACCTCGTCTTCTACTTCCGCAAATGAGGATCACTATGAGGATCACGAGGATATATGCGTTGAGTGTGGAAAGTTGGGGCATGGCTTCACCCACTGTCACCCACTGTCGTCTACTTAAACTGTGTAATCTCCGGGGAAGCTATAGGGGTAGGACTCCTAGTAGACAGCGTTGAAGATATAGCTTCTGGTGTAGGTTATATCATAACTGTTTGAGGAAAGGCCAGTGAGAGTTCTTTAACTTTTCTTGTTCATTATAAATGGGTGTAGGAATGGACTTCTTACAAAGCCCCAAACTTGATATTTTTAAAAGTTACAGTAAGTCGGTAAGGGTATACACTTATACCCTTAACCATTTCCATCCGCCTATTTTGGGATGTGTATGTGTAGGGTTATTATGAACTTATGAGTTGTTTGAATTTCATTTTAAACTATAATTGTAGAATTTTTTTTAAAGAACATGATTAAAGTTACATTATATTGGTGAAAGAGATAAAGAAATAATGACCATTACTACTGAATTAAAGGTGGTTATTAGAGCTTGATTTGTGAAACAGAGATCATAGGTGAAGTACCTCTTTGTATGCAACTTTGTGATAACTTTTTAGTTGAATAACGATTTTATTAAATTTTCGTTTTGTCAAGTGATACCTTCATGTTTTGAATTGTAAAATTGTAATCAATCTCTCTCTCTCTCTCTCACACACACACACACACAACCAGACGTAAGACTTCTTGTGCAACCCAATACTTCTCACACTGCAAACCGCTAGGCCTTTAGCGGCATATCTGTCCCGGCGTTTCACCAACGTGCCGCTATAGATATAGAAGAATTTTATTTTATAAAAAACCCACTCTCTATCCCTGCGTTTGACTAAAACGCTGTTATACATCTAGCACCTATCGCGGCGGGTGTGAATAAGCGCCGTTATAGAGTAGGGTAAATGCCGTGCTGAAATTTACCCTACCCTATCGCGGCGGGTATGTATACGCGCCGTGATAGGTATGGTAAATTATCTTATTTTGTTTCACGCGCTCTACACCCGCTCCCAATTTTATTTCCCCAAAAATTTTAACCTAATCCCGCTAGCGTTGTTCCCTTAAACCCTCCCGCTCTCTCCTCACCTAATCCCGCTATTACTCTAAACCCAATTCACGTTTCTCTCTCCCCTCACCACTCACCGCCGCACCACCGTCGCCGCCCCTCCTTCGCGTCGCACAACCCTCACGCCGCACCACCGTTGCCGCTCCTCCTTCGTGCCACACCACCCTTCGCTCCGTACCTCCCTCGCACCGCACCACCGTCGCCGCATCTCCTTCGCGCCGCACCACCCTTCGCGCCGCACCTCCCTTGCGCCGCACCACCGTTGCCGCCGCCCTTGCCGTTGCATTTGGTGAGACTTTTAATCCCCTAATAATTTCAACATGGGTTTTCAATTTATTAGTTGTTGCATTTAATTCTTGCTTCAATTTCATTCAAACCCTATTGCTTTGATCCTGATTTAATGATTAAAATTTGAACAAACTTTAATAACCCAATTTGCATCTCATGTGTTTGATTTTTTGTCTTTGTGAAGTAGAAATGTAATATTTTGAACCCTATTTTGGGTGTTGTCTTCCTAAAAAAACCTCTTATGGGTTGTAGAGATCGTTTCAAAGTTGTGAGCTTTAAAGAGAAATTTGATCTGTTATGAGCACTTAATACTTGATTCAATTTCACTCAAACCCAATTGCTTATATCCTGATTTAATGGTTACTTACTTGATTCTATTTACTTGATTCTATTAAAGGACACAAATGATTGCTTAATACTTGATTGTATTTACTTATCACTATTATAGGACACAAATTTTGCCTATATTTTGAATTATATGCAATGCTCGTACTCTATTTTTCCTAATGCTGTATTTTTCTCCTGTCAGTGTTTTGGATCTTGCTATTGAATTGTTTTGCAATATGGCAAGAATTTTGATACTTTAATTTGCCAAAACAAGCTTTATAAGAATTATGCACTCGTTTCCCCTTGTCTCTATCACGGTTTTAATTTGATTTTCTGAGCAGTTTGTGAATCTGTAGTCATGGAAAGTATGGTATACTGTTACAGGAGACAAAATTGTAGGGATTTATATTTCATACTCATCATACAATTAGCATTGTCATTGATTTTACCTTTCTCATATTCCAGTGATCTATGATGTACATCAAAGTATAATTAAAATGCGTACCATGGTGGTCCTTTCTTTGTGTGGTATCATATATTTGTGAATAATACAAATAAATTTGTGAAAGGGAGGTTTACATATATTGGCTTGTACTTTTCAAAGCTTTGACATATTATAATGATCACCGGAAAAATTTAGGCAGAGAAAATATGATCTACTTCTTGTTTTCATTGATGTAAAAGAGGCAGTCTTATGACAGGTTTAAAAGTTACTCTGTGGTTAGGTGTTAAAGCACAAATAAGTATCCAGGAGTACTAGGTGTATGCTGAAGTAGTAAATAGTGTGGCTGTGATAATAATTGCTGGAAGATAGGGCGATTACCTATCATCATATCCTTACATCAAGAGTTGACACCAAGTCTTAACACTTTGCATATGCTATTCTTTATTGATTTAATCACTAGTCATATTGAGAATATAGTTTGCAAGATGCATGTTATGTTGTAGTTCATCGAATTAGTTTTTCATACTAAAGCTCAAAATATTTCCCAAATTAGAAGATGGAGAGAAATGTTACAATCTATATGATGTAGGATCATTAAGGAGATGGAAGATGATATAACTAGATGTAATTTTGGCATGAGAAGTAATGAGGTTTATTTATATAGGTGATCGAGAAATACCTAGGAGTGACCATTTATGGTCTCTGATAATCATTCATCGTAATGGTGAGATTCAGGATGTTGTCCAGAGACTGAAAGTAAGACCGCGAAGTATATCATGATTGCATACTGCCTATGCAAGCTGGAGGCAATTTTGAAAGACTCCTGAAAAGGCTGGATTATATATTTGTCTGTATAAATTATCATTCATTTTGAGGGTAATCTAGGTGTTAGGCAAGTAGAATGGGTTTTGGTGATCGTTCTGGGTGCATTGAAATTTGTGTCTTCATTTCCTCTTCATTTCTAAGATAGTATCTTGATGGATAGTTGAAAGTACCAGAGAAGGTGGTTCTTCAGTTTTGGAATTTTTCATGTTTGCCTGCGTAGTAGACTACTACGACTAGCCGTTTTTCTTACCTTCGTTTGTTACTATTAGTCTACTGCTGGTCTTCAATGGGATTCTTGCATCAAAGGAGAAAAAAAAAGAATTTCAAAGTCAATTTTAGGAAAGAATTTAATAGAATTTTGCTCCAGTGCACATACAGGATGGGTATATAAAAACCCTTCAATGAAAACAGACAGACTACTACTAAATGGGTAGACCAGGTTACAAATAACTGCATGAAAACTCTTATTTCGCTATTTCTCATTAACGGACTATGAAGAAGTTGCTTCACGGACGAGAGTGGCATTTCATCAGCTGCATCCATCCTTGACACTATTGCTTATATAATTCCCTGCTTCCAAAATCCTTGACACTATTGCTTATAAATGGGTTATATAAGGATGTTAAAATGGTATATTTGTAGTACCTGCTATCTAATAGAAATATTCATTTTGTAAGATAAGAAACATTCACAGTGAGCATGAAAAAAAGATTAATCTCTATATGTAAACATCGCACATCTATTTAGAAATTTAAATTTGAAAATCAAGATGCACGAAAAGCATGGTCATCGAACCTGAAGCATCAACCATATCAGAACTCCAGCAAGAACCTTTTTGATTGTTTACAAGCATGATTTTGTAATCAGCATAATGGTATGATTGTTTACAAAAAAAAAATGATTGTTTACTCACTTTTGCAGAAAAACAGTTTCGAGCAGTTCTGCATAAATTATGCTAATGAAAGGTTGTAGCAACATTTTAATCGCCATTTATTTAAGTTGGAACAAGAGGTAACTTTCGGGTATTTATGATTGATCATTTATGTCATCTATATCTAATATTGTGACACTATTATGATTTCTTATTCTAGGAATATCTTAATGACGACATAGACTGGAACAAAGTTGATTTTGAAGACAACCAGGATTGTCTGAATCTTTTCGAGAAAGTACGTATATTTATCCAGGGTAATGCTGTGGTTTCTGATAGTTTTTTAGAAAAGATGATTAGTCATCAAAATAAAAAAATCAGGGGAATTTTTTTCTTTGCTTCCAACTGCCAGCATATTTAAATATATTCATGTTTTATCACAAGCATGGACTATTATTGTTAATGGGGTCTCCTCTTGCTGTAATTCTTTTGTTCCTTTTTGTTTCGAAGAATCTCATGCATTTATTGATATAAGTGAGTCCGACTTCATAATAGATGCTGCCCCTTTAGTGCCTGTATACAGTATCTGCTGCATATGACTACCAAACTGTTCCAGGCTTTATGGATCTGATTGTATATATGTAGTATCATCATTATGTTCTCAACTTTGCGCCTGAACATCAAATTGAAGAGACAACCTGTAATTTGTGATTCGGTATCATTTGTGAAGATGGTCCTGTGCAAACAAATGGCTACAGTTTCTTGAATGATAACTTACAGAGATGGTTTTTCAGCTCTGGCTCTGTTTCATTTTCAACTAACTGATCTGAAGGAGAAGACTTCTCAAGTTGTCAGCCATTTTGCGAGCTTTGACAGTGGATCCCATCATAGTCGTCACACATAATGGTGATGATCTGAATGCTGCTGCTGATGATGCGTGCTCTTTTTGCGTCCATACTTTGCGGACTGAGGGTGCAAACAGGTATGGCTATGTAAGTCTCCAGTTATGGCATTGAATTAATAAGTTTTGTTATGTATGTTGTAGGTTTGAGAATTTTTTTGGGAGGATGGCTACTGGTGCCTTGTGTGTTACAAAGGCAATGCAGCATGAACTTGCTCAGAACTGGGGAATTAAGTGAGAGATTTAAATAACCTAATTAAATTAGCCCATTTCCATTGTTTATCCCTATGGATTTATGTTTTTTTTTTCTTTTTCTCTTTCAACTATTTTCTTCCTTCCAAATATTACCAATGCAGTAGTTCTCTATGATCAGCCTCCTGATTTTTTCCATTCTGCTTCATTAGAGGAGAAGCATGAGGTGAAGCATCCCTATATTTTGTTATATTTTTACATTTTGCAGTTCATATATTGATCAATATGACCTTGAAACATGCTATAGTTGTTTTGCAGGATAGAGAATGATATATGTCACCAAAATGATATTCGCGATTTTGCTAGTACAGGTAATTCTACTGGAAATCTATATTGTTAATGGTTTCTAAATGAAACCAGTAGCTGACATAATCATAGATTTTAAAGCAAGATTAATTGTTCAGTGCCCTTTTATTTCCTTCCTTTTGCAGGACCTGCAGGCGAAGATAGTGCTCTTACTGGTCCTCCAAGCCACACACTGTTTACTGAACAAATAGACAATGAGATTTGTTTAAAGCCAAACTGGCCTGCACTTGTTGTTAGTAGTACTAGCTGGTAAGCTATCTGTTGAAAAATTTCATAAACTTGAACAGTGCCCTTTTGCCAAATGCTTAGCTAAGTTATGGTTTTCTATGTAGAGTTTGTATATCATTCCTCCAAATTTTTTAACACACCTTCACTTTTTGTGGATTAAAGTATACAGGATATATCCCCCTTCAGTATTGTCAACAATTTGATTCCTTGTTGATTCCACTAAATGATTCTGGATTGATCACATTGGAATGGGAGAGGACTAGGCTTTCTTAATTGGTATAGTTCATTAGTTTGTAACGACAGAGGATTAGCTATAAACTGGTTTAGGTGTAGATATTTTTCCAGTTTTCTGGCAAGAGTTAGATTCTTAGAAGCCATCATGAACCTATTATTGTCTGCATTATAAAAGATTAGTGGAGGATATTATTTTCCTTTTTACCTAATTGCTTATGATGCTACATTTTATTCAGACAAGATCCCAAGTAGTATAGTCAAGCTGTAAATTGGAGTGTCAATCTCAATGGTTTGTCATATACTATTAAGTTCCATAGCAGGAACTTATCCTTTAGGCTTTGAGATACTCATTTTTACAAGCCTTTTTTTGTCAATTGAGTGACTTAGTAAATGAAGCTTGCACTTGGAAACTGGAATTTATAAACCCTTAATTTGTATAATAGTTGACTTTCACAATTTGTTTTATTTAAAATTATTGTATTGGAGAATGATATATGCTAGATTTGTAGCACTATTTTGAGAAAGGAGGGCCCATTGGGTTTTGGTAGAATTAATAGCATCATTTTAACTAATCACCACAAACTTTGCATTCATGTTCAGATGATGATTTGATCAGAAACTTTCACAGGCATGTCGAGACCATGATTTGATACTGGCATGCTTGAAACATTGAACCTTTCTCATCTCTAATATCTCATTTTTAGTTTTTACTACTCATTGTCATGTAAATGACAGCAGCTAAAATTCTTGCTTCATTTGTATATAACTGGTTTCACTAACGTTCTCCATTATCTTTTTTCAGTCTATCTGTTTCCTTTTTCATGTTTATAAATTTCTATTTTCTTAGCTTCTCCTTTTAATTTTCCCCAAAATTTCACCAGTACTTCTATAGTTGTCATTGACCATGTATGGTCTCAGTCTCCTCTTGTAACTAAGAAATGAAAAATTGTCAAGGTGGTAATTTTTGCTTGATGGAAGTTCAGTTACTAAGGGCTGTCTGAATGCAGCAAATAGTCTGTATAGATCCAGTGGAGTAGATTCGCAGAAGCTAAGTGTTGCAACAAAGTTTAAGGTAAGGTAATTTCATCATCATTTATTGTCAATCATCATCACTATCAAAGATTGGTAATTGAGCACAACTCCAAAGAAAAAAGATGCCAATTGTTGCACTGTTTAAATCACATCCCTTTCTTTTATTTAGTGTTAAATTTCTTGGCTAAGAACCATATACAATAGAGTAAGGTAATCCAAAATGACTATATTGTAATTCCCCTCCATTACAGTATAATGTATAAGAGAAATAGAAATAAGAGAAAAGATGATAGTTTCTGTGATCTATGCCCAAGGTCTTTTCACATAGGTAAATCTTAGTTTGCTAAATGTTCTATAGCTTTGGAGATTACAAAATTTTCAGTTCCTAGATTGATTTTTATTTTAAATTATGAAATATTTTTGCATAAATTGCTTTCCATGGCTTAGTATACATTTGGTGTTTTCCATGGCTTTGCGAAAATTTATTTTATTTGCTTTTACTTTTACCTTTCGTTGTTTTATTAAAAAAAAATACTAAGGGGCAACAAAATATGAGCTTGGTTAGGGCAACCCGCATCTCCGGGCCGGCCCTGATTATGACTTTTAGTTTTAAGTAGTTTAGCTTTTACTGCTTACCCATCAATATGGTTCGCAAACGGCCTTCTTGATGGAATGATAATTAATATTCATTAAGATAAAATCATATTGCAGAAAAATGGGAATAAAGAAAAGGAAGAACATTCCGAAAGAAAGATATCGCAAAAGTTATGATTAGTGCTGGCAGAAATGCAGTTCTGTATGGTGCTTCTTCTATTGTGTTATCAGGTTCAGCTTAAAGCATAGGTAAGGACCATTAATCCAACTTCGGAATGTTTCTTTGGAAAAGGGGCTCCATTTTCCTCTTGCACTAGATTGATGCAGATTAACCAACCTACATCGAATTAGGGTTAAGGTAAGTAGAATTAGCAGATTGAGTATGATAATCATAATCTCATTGAAAAGTCAGGAAAATATCTTTAACATGTTCAAATTGAGCCACCCTCATTTGATGCTTCCTATATACAGTTATTATTTATACAGTTATTTATTTCTATGTGTATGTGTATGTGTATGTGTATGTGTTGCCTCTCATATCCATTACTTTACTGAAATATTTATGTTTTTTCTACAGGGCCAGCATATTCCATCGATTTCCAGTCACGCACATACACTAGGGCAAAATAACGATGGAATTGGAAGCAACAGCGGGCCACACGAGAAAACTCCCCTGCTGTAATTTGTTGAATTTGGACTTCTTTTAAAATGTTTTGTAAGAATTATATCTATGTTTTGTAATAACTAAGTGTAGCGCCCCGAATTTCTAATATGAGAGCTTAGAAAAGACGTGGCGAAATCCCAGTAATCCACTTCAATACAACAATAAACACCAACAACACCACTAAAATTTTCTTTCTTTTATTACAACAATTATTACAAATCCCAGCGGAAGTCTAATCATTTCAACACAAACTAATCTTTTTATTTACAATTCAAAATGATCTCAAATATCCTTCACAGTTTTACACCAATCACTAAATAATCCAATTATCTCAAACTGCCCACTCAAGCATCCAACCTTCAATCTAAGCAATAACCTGCAACATGTGAGGCTAGAGTTGAACCCTAACCCCAAAACTACGGGGTCAGCCATAAATGGTGTGAGTGGTGACAAATCAAACAAAACATCATAAATGAACTGAAATAATAATATTCAACAAATAATACTCAAACACTAAAGTATGAAGTAACGACCAAAAGAATAAAGGGTGCTATCAAATCCAAAAGCCAAGTGTGTAAAAACAGGAAATCCGAATGCATAAAAGTGATTCAAGAAAACATCATGACTACATGCTGACAACGATGACTACTAAGAGATGAAGATAAACTATGATAATTTGCCCATGCTTGATCATTCCGGAGATTGATCCCACATCACAGGTATTTTCCCTGGATAATTCAGGAGATCATCTCACATCTAAACATAGACTCATCATCACAATAATACCCCAAAAGTGTCGCCTCGACTCCGATCATTCCGTAGGTCAATCCCACGTCTCAAGATAATTACTTGGATAATTCAGGATAAGTACCTCACATCTCAGGTTAACTACCTGGATAATTCCGGAGATAAATCACACATTACAAGTTAATTACTTGGATAATTCAGGAGATTAAAATCCTACATCAAAAGCCATACTGAGGTGCATAACTCATGTTCTCATTCGTCATGACACTACTAATGCCAGTCCTTATCAATTTGGGTTACTGAACAAATCTCCTAGAGTAGTGTACCCTACCGGACTAAAAATCTGAATAACTGAAAGTTTGCCTCGATGGGCCTCAACAAATAACTGAACAAACACCGGTATACTAGGGTCACATACCTCTAGAGACTCAAAAACAAATATCTGAACAAATTTCCACTAAACAAGTGGCTCAACAAAATATCTCAAAATCATGTTCTTAACGGAACATCTCAAAATCAAACACTAAACAAAATATCTCAAATCAAATACAAAGATTCTTCAGGACCAGTCGACTGCATGAAGGACCAGTCGGCTGTCCAGAGGACATATCCCAACATTTTACAAAAATAATCTAAGGCATGACCAGTCGACTTGACAAGTCATCAGTCGACTGCCCCGAGACAAATTCAAGTAGTCCTCATTAAAATAATCTAAGTATTTGAGTCGACTGAAGGGTCATAGGTCGACTGTCCCGAAAGGACTGAACAAAATCACAAACAGAGGATCAGTCGACTGACCTCAGTCTAGGTCGACTGTCCCGAACAAATCTCAAGACTCAAAAATACACAGTAGGCTCGTACCAGTCGACTGCTTCGCAAGACAGTCGGCTGTCGGCTACAGATTCCCAAAAGATAGGTCTGAACACAAAACTAAACTGGAGTCTTTCCAAAGATTCAACGATCCCAAAAATTAATTTGTATCCAGGCAAATGAACAACTCTCAAATAACTCTATCAGGGATACATTATTCAATCAATCAAATACTCAAATCTCCTATCCTCATGATCCAAACTCTTAATCTTTCTATTAGGGTTTTTCTCATCAAACTTCTTTCACAACACTATCATAAAATCTGAACTACAATCATGAGATCCAGATGTTTATCATCTGATCCTAACACCATAAATTCTTAATATGTCTCCCAACAATGCGATCTCATAATTCCACTTTTCCTCAACAAATCTTAATATTTCTCATACATGATCTAAACATCAATAAGAGTTCTCATCCTCCATATCAACTAATAGATCCATATCATACATACAATGAGACTAACAAAATAACGACATAATGAACACAAACAAGCATAACAAGATCTTACGTCATTCATCAATCAAGACAAACAAAACAAAGCAAAGCAAAACAAAACCACTCACCTTTGATTTGAAGAAAAGATCCACAAAAGCTCCTCCTTGCTAGATCCAAGAATCCTCCTTTTGTTCTTCAAAATCCAAATCACCAAAAATCTGTATTCTTTTACAATGACGGCTGAAAGAGAATTTCTCTTATATATGCCGGATAGAATATTAGGGTTTTATTCCCACTTTACAAAATAATCCTTTCCAAAAGTACATCTCACATATATAATCCTTTTCTTGAAAATTAAACCAAATATCATTTAAATTAGGATCTAATAGAAAAATATATTTTTAAACCTCAACAAGTGCTGATCGGAATGTCCAGCAAATACATTTTGCACTCTAACCCTCAAAATGTCAATTTTGCAAATAAGTCCTTCTTTTCTCAAAAATTGCAAATAGGCATAATTAATTTCAGAAAAATCTGGAAAAATATTAAATAATTCTCAAATAATATATAATGATTTTTCATAAAGAAAACTTAATTTTTCAAACTTCTCAAAAGTCATTTGCACGTGTTTTGCACGTGTACAAAAGATAAATCTTTTAGAAAATATTTATCAAATACTCAAAATCATTTAAAGTTCATTTTCAAATAATTTAAATAATATTTGAAAATACGGGGTTCTACATCACTCCCTTCTTAGAAGAGTTCTGTCCTCAGAACTACTACTAATGAGTTCAAACACATACCAACAAAAGGAAACAATACTTCATAAATAGATCATAATCCAAATAATTTCATATAACATCACAATCAAATAAAAGATTACATCATGTATCAATCAATGGTTCAATCATTCAAAGAATTTCAATCACATACAAGAAAATACATTCATACAAACAATCCAGGAAAATCCTTCTGCATGCGATCCTCTGGCTCCCAAGTAGCCTCCTCGAACTGTTGATTCCTCCACAATACCTTGACCATAGGTATCACCTTGCTCCTAAGGACTTTCTCCCTACGATCAACGATCTCAACAGGCTGTTCCTTGTAGCTCAAGTTCACCTGTAGGTCTTCAGGAACTTCTACCAACTGATGCTTTTGATCGGCAACATACTTCCTCAATAATGATACATGAAACACATCATGCACCTGAGCCAACTCCTCTGGAAGCTTCAATCTGTAAGCGGTCTTGCCAATCCTCTCCACGATCTTGTACGGACCAATATACCTTGGCGCCAACTTGCCTCCCTTACCAAATCTGATCACTCCTTTGGTCGGAGAAACCTTGAGAAAAACTGCATCCCCAACCTCAAATTCCAACTCTCTTCGTCGAGTGTCAGCATAACTCTTCTGCCGACTCTGAGCTTCAACTAACCTCTTGCGAATCAGCTCAATCTGCTCTGACGTCTGTTGCACGATCTCAGGACCATACATCTGCCTCTCGCCAATCTCATACCAACAAACAGGTGTCCTGCACCTCTGCCCATACAAAGCCTCATACGGTGCCATCCCAATACTTGCATGGTAACTGTTGTTATAAGCAAACTCAACCAGTGCCAAGTATCTCTCCCAACTACCACCGAAATCCATAACACAAGCTCTCAACATATCTTCCAGCACTCGGTTCACCCTCTCCGTCTGACCATCTATCTGCGGATGAAATGTTGTACTGAAATCAGTTCTGGTGCTCAAAGCTGCTTGTAGGCTCTTCCAAAACCTCGAAGTAAACCTTGGATCTCTGTCAGAAACAATTAAAACTGGAACTCCATGAAGTCTCACAATCTCCCCAATGTACAACTCAGCCAATTTCTCCATCGACCAAGTAATCTTCATGGCTAGGAAATGTGCCGACTTAGTCAATCGGTCCCCAACAACCCAAATCGAGTCATTGCCCTTCAAACTCCTAGGCAAACCCGTGATAAAGTCCATGCTAATGTTCTCCCACTTCCACTCCGGAATGGGTAACGACTGCAACAAACCTCCAGGTCTCTGGTTCTCTGCCTTGATCTGCTGACAAGTCAGACACCTTGCCACAAAATCTGCTACATCCCGCTTCATACCAGACCACCAAAAATGTGGTTTGATGTCCCTGTACATCTTCGTGCCTCCTGGATGAACTGATAATAATGTACTGTGGGCCTCCTGCAAGATACTCTCCCTCAAATCTGCATCATCTGGAACACACAACCTCTCACCCATCCAAAGAACTCCATCTTGGACACGAAATCCTGATAATTTGCCTTCTGAAACCTGCTGCAACATCTTCTGGATCTCTGAATCTGATTTCTGACCTTCCACAATCTTCTCTCTCAAAGACGGCTGCAGCCTTAACTGAGCCAAAGATGCCCCTAAACCTCGCAGTACCACCTCGATACCTGCCTGATCGATCTTTGCTGCCAACTTTCTTCGAGTAGTGATCAACCTTGACAAACTACTCTTCCTGCTAAGTCCATCAGCCACTACATTCGCCTTGCCCGGATGATACTTGATCTCAGGACGAATGTCTTCCAATACCTCCAACCACCTTCTCTGCCGAAGATTCAAATCCCTCTGCTGATAAATATACTTCAGGCTCTTGTGGTCAGTGTACATATTAACCTTCTCACCATAGACATAATGCCTCCATAGCTTCAAGGCATAAATGATAGCTGCTAGCTCCAAATCATGTGTCAGATAATTCTTCTCATGCGGACGCAACTGCCTCGAACCATAAGCAATGACCTTGCCTTCCTGCATCAAGACACATCCCAAACCTCTGAGAGATGCATCACTGTAGATGTCATAATCCTTCCCTGCTTGCGGCAATGCTAATATAGGTGCAGTAGTCAACCTTTCCTTTAACTCAAGAAAACTCTCCTCGCACTTATCTGTCCACACAAATGCCACACTCTTCCGGGTCAAACCTGTCAATGGAACTGCAATCTGAGAATACCCCTGAATAAACCTCCTGTAGTAACCAGCTAATCCCAAAAAGCTTCTCACTTCCTTCACTGACGTCGGCCTGGGCCAATCCTTCACTGCTTCCACTTTCTGAGGATCAGTAGCTACTCCCTCCTTAGAAAGAATATGACCAAGGAAAGCTACCTCAGACTTCCAAAATTCACACTTCGACAATTTGGCATACAAGCTGTGCTCCTGCAATGTCTGTAATACCGCTGTCAAGTGCTTAGAATGATCCTCCTCCGACTTCGAATACACCAAGATATCATCGATGAAGACCACCACGAAGGAGTCAATGAATGGCCTCAACACCCGATTCATCATATCCATGAAAACCGCTGGCGCATTCGTCAACCCGAATGGCATCACCAAAAACTCATACAGCCCATGACGAGTCCTGAACGCTGTCTTACTCACGTCTTCCTCCTTGACTCGCACCTGATGATACCCTGATCTTAGATCAATCTTCGAAAACACCGCTGCTCCTCGAAGTCTGTCGAACAAATCGTCAATCCGCGGCAGTGGGTACTTGTTTTGAATAGTCACCCTATTCAATTCCCGATAGTCAATGCACATCCTCATCGACCCATCCTTCTTCTTGACTAACAGCACTGGTGCTCCCCACGGAGAAGAACTCAGCCTGATAAGCCCTTTGCTCAAAAGCTCCTCAATCTGCTTCTTCACTTCATCTTGCTCTACAGGTACCATCCTGTACGGAGCCTTGGAGATCGGCGCACTTCCCGGCTGAACGTTGATGTTAAACTCCACGTCTCTCTGCGGCGGCAATCCTGGAAAATCATCCAAGAACACCTGAGGAAAATTTCGAACAACCGGTATACCCTTGACTTCATCTGAAACTGCCATCTTAGATATCATCGCAGCCACCTTCGGGATCTTCTTCTTCCCTTGGAAAGTTACTGCAGGTCCACCTGGTGCTCTCACCAACACCTCCTTCTGCTTGCAATCAATCGTGGCATCATATATAGCCATCCAATCGATGCCTACAATGACATCCACTCCCAACACTTGCAGTTCGATCAAGTCGATGCCGAACATCCTTCCACCAATCTCGATATCACAGTCCTCGTAATATCGATCCGCTACTAGCTCTTCACCTGACGGCGTTGCCACCGACAAAACCCTGCTTGGAAATAACTTAGGTTCCAAACCTAAGATCTTTGCAAAACTTGGCGATACAAATGTATGCGATGAACCAGTGTCAAACAAAACCTTTGCTTTTATTCCATTTATTAAAACAACTCCTGTTACAATGAGAATGATACTCATTCTTAAATTGTTCTGAAATAAAAGCTTTTATTCATTACACTGATTCAAAATGAAAGAAATCAAAATTCCTGCATACCCTGTATTACATCTTCCGAGTTTCTCGCATCCTCCTCGGTCAATGCAAATACTCGCCCTTGCCTCTTCGGGAACTTGCTCCCACCCGAACCATCTTTCTTTAGTTGTGGACAATGGGGCTTTGAGTGTCCAGTCTGCCCACACTGAGAACAAACATGCTCTGCCAACTTCAGACATGCTGACCTGTAATGTCCTACTTCCTTGCAGTAGTAGCAGGTCACTCCCTGAGCTCCAGGCGCCTTCTGCACCGGTCCACTGAACTTCGCCTGCTTCGCGGGGAATCCCTTCCCACTCTGGCCTGATGCTGGCCTCTTGTTTCGGTTCCATGTATCCTGCTTCTTCTGAAACAGTTCCATATCCTCCTCAGTCATTGCTGCCCTCCTGACCAGCTTCTCGAATCTCCTGATACCCAACGGAACCATCCTTGACCTCAAGTTCGGCCTCAAGCCCTGCTCAAACTTTTTGGCCTTCTTTGCTTCATCCATGACCAATTCCGGTGCATACCTCGAAAGTTGAGCAAATTTCGTCTCATACTCCCGAACAGTCATGCTCCCCTGCTGAAGGTTCATGAACTCAGTCGCCTTCTTCTCTTGAACATCCAGAGGAAAGAAGCGATCTCTGAACTCCTCCAGAAAAGCGTCCCATGTCAAAGGCTGATCTTCCAGAGTCCTCTTCAGTGACTCCCACCAGACACCAGCGTCTTTCTCAAGCTGCATAGAAGCCAACTTCACCTTACTGGCTGCTGGAGTCTCCGATACTTCGAAGATCGTCTCCATCTTCCGAATCCAATCGTCTGCTGCTGTTGGATCAGCTTGCCCCTCAAAGACTGGCGGCCTCATCCTCTTAAAGGATTCGATCTGCTTGATGGGGTCGGCATTCACCAATCCATGCCCAGCTCCATGATTGGGCGGCGGATTCTGCTGCTGCGCTTGCTGCTGCGCCACATTGAGTGCCCTCAGCGTATTCAACGTCCGATATACTTTGGCAAACTCAGCTTCTAGGTCAATTCCCGTTCCTCGAGAACTACCTGATCCATCCTCATTGTTGCCACCATTTCTACCTCTGGGTGCAACCATTGTGATTACTGCAAAACGAGGGTAAAGTTAGAGCACACATACAATTCAAACTCAAATCATTACCCTATGGCAAAGCCATAACCATACCCCAAACCATAATTTCAAACCAAACATCATAATTTAATTCTATGTGATACTCACACTCTGATGTCCACACCTAGGTACTCACTCTCTAGTGTCCACACCTAGGTTGGTTTTCTTAGTATGTCTATTATTACATTGAAGCAGAGCTCTGATACCAATCTCTGTAGCGCCCCGAATTTCTAATATGAGAGCTTAGAAAAGACGTGGCGAAATCCCAGTAATCCACTTCAATACAACAATAAACACCAACAACACCACTAAAATTTTCTTTCTTTTATTACAACAATTATTACAAATCCCAGCGGAAGTCTAATCATTTCAACACAAACTAATCTTTTTATTTACAATTCAAAATGATCTCAAATATCCTTCACAGTTTTACACCAATCACTAAATAATCCAATTATCTCAAACTGCCCACTCAAGCATCCAACCTTCAATCTAAGCAATAACCTGCAACATGTGAGGCTAGAGTTGAACCCTAACCCCAAAACTACGGGGTCAGCCATAAATGGTGTGAGTGGTGACAAATCAAACAAAACATCATAAATGAACTGAAATAATAATATTCAACAAATAATACTCAAACACTAAAGTATGAAGTAACGACCAAAAGAATAAAGGGTGCTATCAAATCCAAAAGCTAAGTGTGTAAAAACAGGAAATCCGAATGCATAAAAGTGATTCAAGAAAACATCATGACTACATGCTGACAACGATGACTACTAAGAGATGAAGATAAACTATGATAATTTGCCCATGCTTGATCATTCCGGAGATTGATCCCACATCACAGGTATTTTCCCTGGATAATTAGGAGATCATCCCACATCTAAACATAGACTCATCATCACAATAATACCCCAAAAGTGTCGCCTCGACTCCGATCATTCCGTAGGTCAATCCCACGTCTCAAGATAATTACTTGGATAATTCAGGAGAAGTACCTCACATCTCAGGTTAACTACCTGGATAATTCCGGAGATAAATCACACATCACAAGTTAATTACTTGGATAATTCAGGAGATTAAAATCCTACATCAAAAGCCATACTGAGGTGCATAACTCATGTTCTCATTCGTCATGACACTACTAATGCCTGTCCTTATCAATTTGGGTTACTGAACAAATCTCCTAGAGTAGTGTACCCTACCGGACTAAAAATCTGAATAACTGAAAGTTTGCCTCGATGGGCCTCAACAAATAACTGAACAAACACCGGTATACTAGGGTCACATACCTCTAGAGACTCAAAAACAAATATCTGAACAAATTTCCACTAAACAAGTGGCTCAACAAAATATCTCAAAATCATGTTCTTAACGGAACATCTCAAAATCAAACACTAAACAAAATATCTCAAATCAAATACAAAGATTCTTCAGGACCAGTCGACTGCATGAAGGACCAGTCGGCTGTCCAGAGGACATATCCCAACATTTTACAAAAATAATTTAAGGCATGACCAGTCGACTTGACAAGTCATCAGTCGACTGCCCCGAGACAAATTCAAGTAGTCCTCATTAAAATAATCTAAGTATTTGAGTCGACTGAAGGGTCATAGGTCGACTGTCCCGAAAGGACTGAACAAAATCACAAACAGAGGATCAGTCGACTGACCTCAGTCTAGGTCGACTGTCCCGAACAAATCTCAAGACTCAAAAATACACAGTAGGCTCGTACCAGTCGACTGCTTCGCAAGACAGTCGGCTGTCGGCTACAGATTCCCAAAAGATAGGTCTGAACACAAAACTAAACTGGAGTCTTTCCAAAGATTCAACGATCCCAAAAATTAATTTGTATCCAGGCAAATGAACAACTCTCAAATAACTCTATCAGGGATACATTATTCAATCAATCAAATACTCAAATCTCCTATCCTCATGATCCAAACTCTTAATCTTTCTATTAGGGTTTTTCTCATCAAACTTCTTTCACAACACTATCATAAAATCTGAACTACAATCATGAGATCCAGATGTTTATCATCTGATCCTAACACCATAAATTCTTAATATGTCTCCCAACAATACGATCTCATAATTCCACTTTTCCTCAACAAATCTTAATATTTTTCATACATGATCTAAACATCAATAAGAGTTCTCATCCTCCATATCAACTAATAGATCCATATCATACATACAATGAGACTAACAAAATAACGACATAATGAACACAAACAAGCATAACAAGATCTTACATCATTCATCAATCAAGACAAACAAAACAAAGCAAAGCAAAACAAAACCACTCACCTTTGATTTGAAGAAAAGATCCACAAAAGCTCCTCCTTGCTAGATCCAAGAATCCTCCTTTTGTTCTTCAAAATCCAAATCACCAAAAATCTGTATTCTTTTACAATGACGGCTGAAAGAGAATTTCTCTTATATATGCCGGATAGAATATTAGGGTTTTATTCCCACTTTACAAAATAATCCTTTCCAAAAGTACATCTCACATATATAATCCTTTTCTTGAAAATTAAACCAAATATCATTTAAATTAGGATCTAATAGAAAAATATATTTTTAAACCTCAACAAGTGCTGATCGGAATGTCCAGCAAATACATTTTGCACTCTAACCCTCAAAATGTCAATTTTGCAAATAAGTCCTTCTTTTCTCAAAAATTGCAAATAGGCATAATTAATTTCAGAAAAATCTGGAAAAATATTAAATAATTCTCAAATAATATATAATGATTTTTCATAAAGAAAACTTAATTTTTCAAACTTCTCAAAAGTTATTTGCACGTGTTTTGCACGTGTACAAAAGATAAATCTTTTAGAAAATATTTATCAAATACTCAAAATCATTTAAAGTTCATTTTCAAATAATTAAAATAATATTTGAAAATACGGGGTTCTACACTAAGTGTTGTACAACATATACATTTGATACTCGTTGTATGACAACTATGTGTTACATATTTGTTTTCTATTGAGTCGTTTTTTGTGATGTGTGAATTTTGATTCTTGATTATGATATTATTGATTTACCTGATTTGCATTTAAGTTTAATATGATTAAATGTATTTGTAATATGCGATTAATTATTGGATTTTTCAAGTGAAAATTTAAAATAAAATATATTAAAAAAATTAAAAAAATAAAAAACCCTATCGCGGCGTTTACCACGAAATGCCGCAATAGATACTCCAATTTCTGGGCACCTCTATCGCGGCGCCGAACTAGGGCCGCAGTAGGATAACAATGCTAATTCTTTAATCGGGGTGCAGTACCGGCGCTTGAAAAAAGTGCCGCTATAGATAGGTGCAGTACCGGCGCTTTGGGAAAAGCGCCGCTATAGCCAATGCATTAAAAAAAACCGTAACACCCCTATAACGGCGGTTTGGCCCCGCCGTTATAGGTGTCCACCCTATAGCGGCGGCATTCAGACGCGCCGCGATAGCCTATATGGTTATAACGACGCACGTTCCAACGGCGCTTTTAGCAGCGATTTCAAAAGCGCCGTTATAAGCTATAACGGCACAAAAAAATGCCGCTATAGCTTTGTAAAAGTGCCGCTATAGCCTGTACGGTTTGTAGTGTCATGTTCTTTTCAAACTGCTAAGCCTAAGCTTGAACCCTATATTTCACATCTTTTCAGTTTAGAAATACTTTTGAGACACATGAAGAAACTATTCTACTAGCTGATTTATTGTAACCCCTGTTTTCGTAAATACGTATTTTCTGTGTGGATTTGTGTATTTAAAATTTATAAATTTAGTATTTGTTAAAATTGACTTGAACTTTACATTTAGAATATTTTCTTGAACAATTATATTTATTTTCGAATAGTGGAATACTTCGACCTCATTTTCCTTTTTCAAATGATCGACTATTTATATTTTTAGTCCAATTCTATTGTGCTATTTCGATTTGGATTTTAATGAATCTACTGAACTCAATTCTTATTATTGTATTCATATTATTTTTATCGTTACTAATAGTATTATTGTCATTGCTATTATTATTATTATTATTTTTGGGTTGTTACTAATATGATTCTTAGTTTTATTTTATTATTGTTATCTTTGGTTGTTTATTGAAAATTCAATTTTATTATTATTATAGTTACTAGTATTATTATTTTTATTGATATTGTTATTATTATTTTTATTACTATTAGTTTTGATTGTCCATGATTTAATATATATATATATATATATATGTATATATAAGTATGTTTCACTAAGTCTATTCTATTTAGTTATTTCCCTATTGGATTTTCTACTCTAATACCCAAAACCAATACCCATCTCTTATTGGGTCCAAATTCATCTAGACCCTATCAACCCAATACCCTATTATATAAAACCTTCTCTAAACTTAACCCTACCCCTACTACTGCTAATTACCCTAGCCGCCCACATTTTCTTCTTCTTCTCCTGTTCTCATCCCGAAGCCTCTTCTCCTCCGCTGTGTGCACCCGCCCGTTCGCGAGCCCTCAACACCGTAGCCGATGCCAACCACCCTTGCAACCCCCATGCGAGCCCATCTCTATCCCGTCCATCTCGGCGCGTCGCGACGCCAGCCCACACCGCAGCAACTCCGCGACGACAGCACCAGCGCTAGTTAGCACCCACCAGAGTCGCGACCACCCTCCTCCGTCCTCCTCCACGCCGCAGCATTAGCGACGCAGCCAGTCAGCTATCACCGCTCGCCAGCCCGTCAGCTCCATCGCAACTGCAGTCACATAGATCCCATTGCCGGCAGCCACTCCTGGCCGCCACTCCCGTCCGCCTCTTCCTTGTGCGCTTCCCAACGAAAGCAGCAACAGCAAATCGTGTGCGGCCGTTGTCCGCGGTCTTCTCTTCCTCCGTGCAAGTGCACACCCTGTGTTGGTTGTGAATTGTGGTGTTGTGAAGAAGGTTGTATTGAATCCTGGCCGTGGGTTTGATCATCGAGATCATCACCATCCGATCAATCCAGAGCCGTCGATTGCCCATGATCCTGATCCCTCGATCTCGGCCGTTGATTGGCTGATCAACTTGATCTCGGCTTTTGGATCGTCTCGTTCGTCCTTTGCTTGGTGAGTAAACATTTGATCTACTTTTGTTCTTATTCATCAATTGTCAAGCATGATATATTTTGGTTCCCTTCTAATTCTCATATGTTTTATTTCCGATCCCGACAGTTGGATTCTCCGGATCTTCATCTTCATCTTGATCATCATCGAGATCCGTGCCCGATCGTGATTATTGTGGTCGTTTGCTCGTCGCCGTGTCGCCGGGATTTCGATCCCGTTATTCTCAATATATCGAATCTAACGTCGTCCTAAAGGAAAGTCACCTCTATCGAATATTTTTGTATCGTATTCGATAATTATTGTTGAAATTCTGCAAGTGGATCTTATTTAAAAATCGTAAAATATTATTGTATCAATCGTCGAGATGCCACGGATTTACACGAGCGAATCCAAGTGGTAGTCTCGACATCGTGCCATCTTTTTGCCTCTAAAGTATAGAGATGTTCATACACCATATAGTTATAGTTATTGATTATAAAAATAGGAAATTGTAGACACATTTCATATCATGACATTAAATAACAAATAGCTATAGTAGAATGTAGAAATTAGTTGATTGTTAATGTGTTTGTTATTGCTAGATTGTTGAATAGTAATTATAAGAATGTTAGAAATCACCTATATTAATACCATATTCACCTAAGATTGATTCGCTGCGATTAAGATTAATTAAACTGCAATTTACTATTATTAAATTTTATTTGTACCATTTTACTTAAAATGAACATATAGACTATTCAGAAAATTACGCTAATCTGAACCTTAATGTGCTGTTTTGACCTAGATCACTTCATTAAAATCAGAAACTCCCTGAAAGTAAATCGTAGCCCTATCTGTCTAGATGTCGATAGACACCAAAACTTTCGAATTCGGAGTTATACTGCTCCAGTTATGAACCTTTTACCACAGCTGCGCTGAAATTCCAGATTCACGTACATAACAACTTAGGCTAATGAATTAAGTGAACTATTAATCATATATGTCCAAGATACATTCCAGATTTGAAAATAACATGTTTAGGGTGTTAAAAAGTATTTTTACTGATTTTTATAATATTTATTTACTGTCTTTATAATTAAAATTAGACAACATCTACACCCAGCCAGAAACTAAAACCTGTGAAGATTATTGAATTTCACCTAGCTATCGTTGTCGGAACGTAGCTTTTAAGTATACGTTGGAACCGGGCAGGAGTCTAGTTTCTAGACTACCTGACGGAACCACTTTTGCTGTCCTGTAGCAACGGGAATTCCGATTTTGGTACAGCAACCTACTGCTGTCCAGAATTGGGATTCTATATTTTATAATGTACAATTGTGTTTATAATGATTATATTTGGTGCATTTAATTGTATATAGTATATTGCATAATCTTAGGGTTGTTTTGCCACCTCCTCTAGCGTCCCTTATTAATTGCATTATTGTATGATAATTGAGTAAAGAAAGTAAAGCAAGTCGGGGTTAAGGGTTGATTAAGGTAGTTGATGACATAGGGACTGTACTCGGAAGAGGGGCCCGTGTTTCCCTAATTATCGGTCTATCGGTCTATCGGTCTATCGGTCTATTGGTCATATCGGTCATCGGTTAATTGTAGATTACTGACTCAGTATCTCGATTGATTCGATCATCGGTCATTAATGAATAATGTTCCCGAGTACATGAACTATAGAATCTACCACCTTGGTCTAAACGAAATTGATTGTATGCATGGAACCTGTAGTATGGGATGCAGTAGTACGTGCATTAGCTAGGATAAAAAAATGAATAATAGACCTAAGGCTTTCCTCACATTATCATTGCATATTGTTATCTTAATGAACAG
>CM030360.1:226400284-226435284 GCA_017893485.1 Hemerocallis citrina | reverse complement strand
GATCCCATTTTTTGCTATGCAGATGTCTTTTAAGGCTAATCCACAATTTTTGGAGGATGCAAAAGCTTATGAAGATCTCAAGAGAAGCATCCTTGGCGATGAGTCTTCTGATGACGAAGATGGATCTGATGCAGGCTCAGATGATGAGGATGAGGAAGAATCAGAAGATGATGAAGAAGAGATGAAGATAAAAGATGAGACGGAAACAAATCTGGTCAATCTGCATAGAACAATTTATCTGACTATTATGCCAAGTGTTGACTTTGAAGAGGCTGGTCATAAGTTGCTAAAAATCAAACTGGAGCCTGGTCAGGAGGTAAGTAATGCATTCGGTTTATATTTATGTACATTGAAAGTTGGATTGAAGATTAATTCTGGTTAGATGTTTATGTGGTATGTTATGGATTTTTATTTTTTATTTTTTTTATTTTTATTTTGATAAAAGATGACTACTGTCATCGCTTCATTAACGATTAATTAACGAAACATTTTACATCATGGTCAAAAATACAACTATGAAAATCCAAAATAACCAAAAGAAGCAACAACATGAAGAAGACCACTCTACATATTGTAGCAAGACATCAACAACAGTACTGCCCCTCTATCCATCCGCCCACTATCCCGATCACAAGCTGCCTACTGCTGTTCCTCTCCTAGACGCATTTTCTTCTACCACCTGTGATAGAATTCCAATCGTGAGCGAGAGAATTAATTTTATGCAGCAAAACTGACAATCTATGATTAATCTTCTGAAAACACAATTCGTTACGGTCCAGCCACAATCCCCACATGGTTACAGCTACTGTGATATCCCACAATTGTCTGCCCTCTTCTTTACCAAAGTTATTTCTGATATCTCCCCACACCTCTGGGAATGACCTAGGTCTCTGTGTGTTCCCGAAGCCCAAAACCACTAAATCCCATATACTACTCGCTCTAGGACAACGAAACAATAAATGATTTGTATCCTCTTCTTGGCTCTCGCACCTATCGCATAAAGAGTTACTTATCATACTTCTTTTCCTAAGATTGGTCTTACTTAGGATTGGGTCGTTCTTGACCAACCACAAAAACACTCTGACTTTCAGTAGAACCGCTATACCCTAAATGATGTCCGACTCATTGTTCCTTATGCCTCCGTCGTTCAACCACTTGTACATAGACCGGACCGAAAATGTAGCACTTGAATTCAGGTTCCACACCCTTTCATCTTCAGTCTCGTTTGTATAAGATCTCTCTCTCCTGATGAATCTGTTCAAATTTCGCAGCTGATTCAGGCAATCCTGGTTTAGATTACTGTGAACATCTAAGGTCAACGTTTCGTTACGCCAAACGTCTGCTACGAGGGAGTCGCTATTTAATGATGTTGCCGCGGCTGCCGGAAAAAGGCTGGTAAGTGTGTTGTAACCGCACCATTTATCTTTCCAGAATCTAGTGTTTTTTCCGTTGCCAACCCTACACGTGGTCCTGTCGTGATATATTGTCCCCACTTTAACTATTCCTTTCCATATGGGAGAGGCTTTCCCTCGACTTAACACTCCTCCAAATTTGAATTTCTTCCTCTTCTTATAGGAATCGAGGATTTGCTCCACCATAACTTATTCTTGTTCCTCATCTTCCACCACCACTTGCACAACAAAGTCCTATTCATGGCTCTAAGATCTAAACCCCCAAGCCCCCGAACTCCTTACGTTTACACACCCTGCCCCAATTAATAAGGTGTACTCCCTTGCCATTGTCGCCCGCGCCTTTCCACAAAAATCTCTTCCTGATTTTATCGATTTTACTAATAACCCATTTCGGAAGCTCATACATGGACATCATGTAGATTGGTGTGCAACTCAATACCGAATTGATCATCGTCAATCTGCCTCCTAAGGAGAGAAACTTCCCCTTCCAACTGGCCATTCTTTTACCGATTTTTTCAATCAGTCGATTCCAGTCATCCCGAGTCAGCGGCCCCGGTCTCAAAGTGGAACCCAAATAATTAACCGAAAACGCTCCCACTGTGCACCCTAATTTAGAACCAATAGTCGCTATTGGGACAGAATTCCCCTTGCAGATAGTAATGACGCTACTTTTGACCGCGTTGATCTTCATCCCTGACCATGCTTGAAAACATTTGATAAGGAACCCCAGAGCAGTTGCCTCCTCTTCAGTAGCTTTCCCGAATAATAGAGTATCGTCTGCGTATTGGAGAATAGATATAGAATCAGGTACACCCTTAACCTTGATTCCCCCAATTTTCCCTCCTTCTCTCCCTCTTTTGACCATTTCCGCTAGCCCGTCCGCGACAATGGTAAAAAGAAGTGACGAAAGTGGATCTCCTTGTCTGAGTCCTCTATGACACCTAATTTCTTTGCCCTTCCATCCATTAACCTGTACATTCGATTTTTCGCCCTTTAAGCACATTTGAATCCAGTGTCTCCATCTCGAACCAAACCCTTTTAAGGTGAGAGCTTCATCTATTGCCTCCCACTCAACGGAGTCGTACGCTTTTTGGAAATCTAATTTGAGAATGAATCCGTCTACTTTATCTTTATATCCTCTGTACACCACTTCGTGGGCTGAAGCAATACAATCCATGATGTCTCTCCCCTTGATGAATCTGCTCTGCTCCTCCCCCACCACATCTTTCAGGTGCGGAGCTAGCCTTCGTGCAAGAACTTTTGTTATAATCTTAAATGATCCGTTAATAAGACTAATCAGTCTTAGATCATCTACCGTTTGAATCTTTTTCTTTTTGGGGATCAAAATGATATTAGCAAAATTAAGCCAATCTAATGCTGCAGTTCCATCGAAAACCTCCTTCATTACATTCATGAAATCCGAATTAATGATGCCCCAGAAATTTCTATAGAAAAACAACGGAAATCAGTCCTGGCCCGGCGCTTTATCCTGTCCTAACTCCTTTATTGCTTCGCCTATTTCGTCTTCGGTGAAAGCGCCTTCGATACCTTCGCTCCCATCTATCCTTGAGGACTCCCACATGTCAGGACTAAGCGCACATCTATGTGTTACTTGCCTACCGAGTAAGTATTTGTATTGATCGTCTAAATGTCTCCTTATTAAATCTTCATTCTCCGTCCATACTCCTTCAATACTCAACCCGTTGATTTTTTTATGCCTCTTCCTCTCGTTTGCTACCTTATGAAAGAACTTTGTATTTGCATCCCCTTCTTTAAGCCACTATATTCTGGAGCGTTGTTTCCAGTACATTTCTTCCATCAGCTCTATCTGATATATTTCGTGTCTGCTTGTACTGAGTTCGACATCTAAATCCGTCGGAAGATCCCCCTGCTCTTGTAGTAATTCCAACTCTACGATTCTTTCTTCTAACTTCTTTAGCTTCCTTTTCTTCTCCCCAAATTCTTTAAAAGCCCATTTCTTCAAGCATCTACGTAACCTTCTGATTTTTTCGATCCAGGTCCCTACCGCCCCTGTGTTACTAGTCCTCGAATTCCATGATTCCTGAATTACTGGGTGTAATCCTGAATGTAATGTCCCAGCCTTTTCGAAGCGGAATTGATATCTAGCACTATCAAACCCAATACCGCAGTCTAATCCTAATGGGTAGTGGTCTGACGTCAACCGAGAGAGAAATTTGACGTATGCCGATGGGAATGCCTCTTCCCATTCTGAGAAAACTAGAATTCTGTCTAGCTTTGCAAGAATGGGGTTTGACTGCATATTCGACCACGTCAATCTCCTGCCGGAACTTGATAACTCCAGTAGCTCGAGCTCCTCAATAACAGAATTGAAATTACATCTATCAACCCAACCGGCACCTCTACCATTATGTTCAAACCCAAATATGGTGATATTGAAATCTCCTCCTATCACCCAAGGGTCATTCCATGTGTTCTTGATGAATCTTATTTCGTTCCAGAACTACTCCCTGCATCTAGACTCGTATGGACCGTATACCGCTGTCACCGTTTGGAATTTGTTATCTCTTCTATGTCTAATTCTAACAGTAACCGAAAATTCCCCGATCCACTCATTCATAGTCTCGAAACAATTATTATCCACCCCAATTGCAATACCACCCGAGTACTCGAAAGCTGACTTAAATCTCCAATTGAAATCTCCTAAATACTTCAGGTCGCTAAAGTCGTGGACTGTCGGATTAACGATCCTCGTTTCTAGAAATGCGCAAATACTAGGCCTACTCCTAGCGATCGAATCCCCTATTAGTTTTTTCTTAATCTTTTGTCTCATCCCTCTAACATTCCAAAAGATGTACAACATAGAAACTGATTTGACGTCTAACCACCTGAGGTCACCTATGCTAGTACAGCCCCTAACAACCTACCCTATTATTTACTCCTCTAATGAAGTGGACCTGTCTTAACTCTTCGTCTCTACTTTGTCCCATAGCAATACCGTATAAACTAGCATAGTAAATCAAAGAATCATCATTCAGCAAATGTAAAATAGAGGTGTTATTAATAATAATACCTTCGCAGGCTGACACAGGTTCTTTTGCTCTAGCTGCTGCTCTGATAAGATCATCTTCGCTCGGCCCTTGGGATCCCCACATCTCCAACTATCTTTTACTTCTCCTCTGATACTCTACGATTGACTTTGAACTCATCCCTGCACTTGTCTCATCTATATCGCCTCCTGCTAACTCGTCTACTCTCTTTTTCCACAACTCTGTGTCCATGTCCGAAAAGTGCTCCATATCTGCCACTCCCTCTAGAGCCCCTATCAGCTGGTCTTCATGTCCGATGTCAAAAATATGCCCCACTTCATCCGCTGGCTCCTCTATAAGTACCGGTTCCCCCTGATTCTCTGCCCTCATAATTGCTTTCAGATTGGCTGTGTTCGAGTGAGACGATTCGCCGATCACACTTGAATTACGTAGGGTCTTCCAATTTATTGCCGGACAACCCTTTAAGGAAAAATTGTCTCCTTTAGTAGAGCAATAGATCTCTATCTCGTTTGGCGTGCTCTTCTTTTTGTCTTGCAACTCCAGAGCTCTGGTCACTGCAACTTTGATTGCTGCTTCGTACTCCTCCCTTGTAAAGGACAAAACATCGTTGCTGATTTTGATGGCTGCATTGTTCTCCATAACTCCTATATCCACTGGTCCTTTTAAAATACTCTCAATACCTTTCTCCCTACTGCCATCCAGCGATAATCCCTTCCCATTGGTGTTAATAGTCCTCCTATCTCTCTGTCTTTTTGAAAAGCTCACACATCCTTCTCCACTGTCGCATATACCAAAGTCTCTCTCCTCTTCATTAGCTGGCAAGAGCTTAAACGACCCCACTGTGTGCTGCATTGATGGGAGCCCCCCTGTTTTGTGCTGAAGTGACACTACCGCGGCTACAGGGGACCCTTCCCTTCCCACCTTTTCCGCACCATCATGTCTACTCTGAGTACTGTAATGCGTCAAACACTTGAGCCCCATCTCTGCTAGTTTTTGAATTTGACGTAATGAACAATGGGAGTCTTGATCCAACGGCTCCTTTCCTCTATCTGTTGCCAAATGAATCGCACGGCCTGAATTTAATCTCTTCGGATCCAACGATAGGGCGTCATCTTCTTCCTCCCGCTCCCCCATTCTCATCTGTTCATTCTTTTCTTCGTAAACCCCGGCTCTAAACTTTACATTTTTCTTCGTCTCCACTACTACCTTCACATCGAAAGAATCTGGCTCGAAATCTACCTTGATCAACGGCGGAATATCCTCTTTTCGCTCTACCCCCACTCGAATTCTGGCGGATTCCCTTCTAGCTTGGACTAGTGTGTTTCTGTCAATGTCTGCGACCAATCCGAATCCTCTAACTAGATTCTGGAAACCCGACTTAACCCAACATTGATATGGGAAGTTAAAAATCCGAATCCAAATAGCTGTCGAACTCTCCGTTTTCGATGCGCCGATGGCTCTATGCCATCTCGAAAAAGTTACAAAGAAACTCCTCCCTTTGATTCCCTTCAAAGCCAGCACCTCTTGCACTCTATCCTCGTTTGCGCAGTGAACGAAAAACATATTTTCGCTCGTCTTTTGAACGATCCAGTTCCAACTCGGAGAAGGGCTAATGACTGCTGTAAGAAACTCCTCACTCGTCGGAGTCCCAGTCTGTGCTTTGACGATAACGCAATAAGAGAACCGTTTCTCAAATTCGGCCATAATTGGAGTAGGTAATAACGTAGCGCGCACGATTTTCCTCGTTCCTACCTTGCTCTCTTCAGTGGTGCTGTATTGTGGAGTAGACGGCATGGCGAACGGAATTGCCTGCTTCACGATCTGCACAATGGGCTTCTTCATAGGGCAATCAACCGAAATGTGCCCGTTACCCTTACATACGTAACAAAACCAGTCGAACGAGCACTTGTTGATAGCATGACCGACTCGAGAGCACTTGTGGCAACGCTGCTTTGAAACCGGGACGTGCCCTTCCGACGAGGAGTTGCTCCCTCTTGTACTGAGCTTCTTCTCCTCAAATTGAAGCTTACGGGGTTTCACCAAACACCCACTCACCCTCTTCATCTTCTTTCTTCTTGAGCTCTGGGTCTGGTTGGATAATGGAGCGGCGAGCTCTATGCTCAGTCCAAATCCCCCCTCGTAGCATCTGCGTATGTTCTTTTTTTTCCTCTCTTCCACTTTCTTCCACTCGACGTCTCTCTGGTGACGATCTTTGGAGTCTACTTCTGCTTCTTACTTCTTCTCTTCCTCTATGGCTGTGCTTCGAACGATCTCTATGATCGTTACGAAGTTCGCGACGTGGAGATCTTTCACGCTGTCGAAGCTCTCTTCCACGCTGGAAGTCGTCGTCAGAACGTCTCATGGTGCTATGGGCCTCTGTTGTGCGGAATACAAATCAAACAACCAATCAAAGAGAGGAACGGCGCGAAAAACAAACAACACAAGAACACAAGATTTACGTGGTTCGGCAAAACAATGCCTACATCCACAAGGGGCGGTTGGGATTCTTTACTATGATCTCCAATGGGCAAACAAAGCCTTTACAAGAGATGATGGCTGCAAAATCCGAATAAGGTGTTTGAGATCTGGCGTCTCTAATTACAAAACCCTAACAAGTGTATTTATAGGGAAACTACTGGGCCTTTTCGAATTGGGCCTTTTCTAGTTCAAAATCCCGTACACAGTCGACTGGTCACCCAAGCAGTCGACTGGTCTTGTTCAGGGCAGTCGACTGGGCAGTCGACTGCTGCTGCTGTATCCCAAGCCTTTGAAACTTCTCTGGACAGTCGCCTGATCCTCCAATTCAGTCGACTGATATACTGTAACTTTCATTTGCTGCAGATACTCCAAAACAATCTGAACCAGAATCGAGCCATTATCCTACAATCTCCACCTTGGCGAGATCTTCCAAGTATCCAACAATCTCCACCTTGGTGAAATCTTCCAAGTAGCCCAAGCAATCTCCACAAAAACAACTGCTCATCACCAAATGCAACAAAACACCCAAACTCCACCTTAGTATGATATCACATACTAAACAAACCAATAGCAAAGCACTATCCCAACCGCCCATGCCAAATTATCAAACATGCAAAATATTAGCCAGGTTCATGCAATGCTTGAACTTGGCTGCCCCAACAACTTTGGTCAACATATCAGCAGGATTATCAGCTGTTCCAATCTTCACCAAATGAATATCACCATCCTTTATCAAATCACGCACAAAATGATAACGGACATCAATATGTTTGGTCCTCGAATGATGAACTTGGTTCTTCGCTAAATGAATAGCACTCTGACTGTCACAGTGTACCTCCACCTTCTCCCGATGAATTCCCAAGCTCTTCAAAAGTCCATGTATCCAAATGGCTTCCTTCATGGCCTCAGCAACCGCCATGTATTCAGCCTCAGTAGTAGACAACGCTACAGTGGACTGCAAATTGGACCTCCAACTTATAGGTGCTCTAGCCATAGTAAACAAATAGCCTGTAGTAGACCGCCTCTTATCTAGATCACCTGCATAGTCAGAATCAACATAACCCACCAATAACCTGCTAATATTGTCATCCCTTTCAAACTTCAAATCCACATCTGTGGTGCCACTTATGTACCTCAAAATCCATTTAGCTGCTTGCCAATGCTCTTTACCTGGATCATGCATATATCGACTAACCATACTCACCGCCTGAGAGATGTCTGGTCGAGTACAAACCATGGCATACATCAAACTGCCAACCACACTAGTGTAAGGTACATTAGCCATATACTGTCTCTCTTCATCTGTACTTGGAGACTGAGAAGCACTAATTCTGAAATGAGTGGCTAAGGGTGTACTGACTGGTTTAGTTTTCTCATCTATACCAAACCGTTTCAGCACCTTCAAAAGATATTGCTTCTGTGTCAAACTCACTATGCCCTTTGCTCTGTCTCTAGCTATCTCCATCCCAAGTATCTTCTTGGCTTCTCCAAGATCCTTCATCTCGAACTCAGAACTCAGCTGATTCTTCAAATTTTGAATCTCCTTAGCATTTTTAGAGGTAATCAACATATCATCCACATATAATAACAGATATATGAAAGAACCATCCTGCAATTTTCTGAAGTAGACACAATGATCAAACTCACTTCTGGAATATCTCTGCACCTTCATAAACTGATCAAACCTCAAATACCACTGCCTTGGAGATTGCTTCAACCCATAGAGAGACTTCTTCAACCTGCAAACACAACTTTCCTTCCCAACAATTTTGAACCCATCTGGCTGCGACATATAAATTTCTTCATCTAGATCCCCATGTAAGAACGCAGTCTTCACATCCATCTGTGTCAATTCAAGATCAAACTGTGCTACCAAAGCTAACAAAATCCGAATAGAAGGATGCTTCACAGCTGGAGAGAACACTTCATTATAGTCAATACCTTCCTGTTGAGCATACCCCTTTGCAACTAGTCTAGCCTTGAACCGAACACTGCCTTTTGGACCTTCTTTCTTCGTATACACCCACTTGCAACCAATTGCTTTCTTCCCCTTTGGTAGTTGCACTAGATCCCAAGTCTTATTCTTATGAAGAGAGTTCATCTCTTCATCCATAGCAACTTTCCAATCTGCATTTTCTGAACTTCTAGTAGCTTCTCTGAAGTTGGAGGGAACTTCATCATCCACAATGGGAAGAGCAAATGCAACTGTATCTGTAAAGCGAGACGGTCGTTTGATATCTCTTCTTTGCCTTCTTACTGCAATTGATTCTTTCTGCTGGATAGGAGCTTCTTCATCATTCTCAGTATCAACCACATCATCTTCATCTTGGACAGGAACAGGATTTTCAACTGACAACTTTTCTAACTCCACCTGTTGGAGAACTCTCCTACCAGTCGACTGGTTATTGCCAACAGTCGACTGTCCCGAGCTCCCACTCTTCTGCTGTTCTAGACCACCAGTCGACTGCTCCTGTACATCAGTCGACTGTCCCGAGATTCTGCTACTCACCTGTTGGAGAACTGTCCCACTCTTCTGCTGCTCACCAGTCGACTGTCCCATACCACCAGTCGACTGTCCCGAGCTAATCATGCTGGTCTCATCAAAAGTCACATCTCTACTGATTACTAACTTCTTTTGTTCTGGACACCACAACCTGTAACCTTTGACACCAGTGCTAAAACCAACAAATATAGCCTTTTTGGCTCTTGCATCAAGTTTAGTTTCAGTTACATGAAAATAAGCAGGACAACCAAATATATGCAAAAAACTATAATCAGATGCAGGTTTACCACTCCATACCTCAATAGGCGTTTTGCCTTCAAGTGCTGCTGATGGTAAACGGTTGACAATGTGGCTTGCATATATAACAGCTTCTGTCCAAAATGTCTTCTTCAATCCAGACTGTGCTAACATACATCTCACCTTCTCAAGTAAGGTTCTGTTCATCCTTTCTGCAACCCCATTTTGCTGTGGAGTCTTCCTAACTGTGAAGTGCCTCTGGATCCCTTCATCTTCACACAATTTCAGAAACGGATCATTCTTATATTCCCCTCCATTATCTGACCTCAGAACCTTAATCTTCCTACCAGTCTGATTTTCAACTTTCTTCTTCCAACTTGTGAACAATGTCAAAACTTCATCTTTGTGCTTCATGGTATATACCCAAACTCGTCTGGAGTAATCATCAACAAAAGTAACAAACCAGTGTCTACCACTCATAGAAGGTGTCTGAGTAGGGCCCCAAACATCTGTGTACACATAATCGAGGATACCCTTTGTCTGATGTACAGCTGTACCAAATTTCACCCTAGTTTGCTTACCCAAAACACAATGTTCACAAAATTCCAACTTGCACCCTTTAGCATCTTTAAGCAACCCTTGCTTCACAAGCCCCTGCAAGGCCTTTTCTCCTGCATGCCCAAGTCGCATATGCCACAACCTAGTAGAGTCGGGAACAACCTGTTTAGGCCTTTCAGTTACACTGGCAGCCTCACCCAAATATGTTTTTCCCTGCAAGAAAAACAAGTTCCTTTTTCTTTGCCCTTTCATCACCACGAGTGATCCGCTAGTCACCTTCAGAATGCCACCTTCACTAGCAAATTTCAATCCACTGGCCTCCAAAGCACCAAGTGAAATCAAATTCTTTTTCAAATCTGGAACATACCATACATCTGAAAGCTCCCTAATAAGACCATCGTGCATTAGCAATTCAATCTTCCCGATTCCTACCTTCTTACAAGGTGCATCATTTCCCATCAAAACTACACCACCATCCATATACTCCAAAGAAGTAAACCACTCCTTTTTCCAAGACATATGATAGGAGGCTGCTGTATCAAGAAACCATACTTCTTGATAAAGTGAGGGACTAGAAGCAAGTGCAAAAGAAAAATCCTCGCCACTTTCTAAATTATCAACCGTCACATTTGCAGTCGAATTTCCCTTATTTCGTAGCTTTGGACAATCCTTTTTCCAATGCCCCCTTTCATGACAGAAAGCACATTCATCTTTGGCCGGTATTTTCCTGTCCTTCGAAACTCCTCTCAATTTGGAACGAGATTTGTTTCCCTTTTTCCCAGATTTGGACTCAGATCTGGTCTCAGTCCTGCCCCTTACAATTAAAGCTTCAGAAGTTTCTCTATCAACCATTTTATCCCTTCTCCTAGTTTCATTATTCAACAGAGCATTTGCAACATCTTCTTATTTCACAGTATCTTTTCCATATAGTAAAGTAGTTGCTAAATGATCATAACTTTCAGGTAATGAATTCAACAGAATTAGGGCTTTATCTTCATCCTTAATTTGCTCATCCAAATTTAACAAATCAGCCAATAATTTATTAAATGATTCAACATGAGCATTCATAGACATACCTTCCGTATAGGTGAAGCGAAAAAGTCTCTTCTTCAAATACAGCCGATTCTCCAAACTTTTCCTCATGTATTTGTCTTCGAGCTTCTTCCACAACACCGCAGCAACGGTATCCCTCATCAAATCATACTTCTGAGCCTTCGCAATAAATAGCCGAATAGTCCCACACGCAACTCGATTCAACTTCTTCCATTCTGCTTCGGACATATCCTTAGGTTTTTCTTTCTCCAAAGCAACATCTTGTTCTTGTTGAACAAGAACATCCAACACCTCACATTGCCACATCCTGAAATTGTTTGTCCCATCAAATTTTTCAACTTCAAATTTTGCGTTGTGAATCATTGTTCTGGACGAACTTGATCCCACAACATCCTTGGTTGCATCTGCATCACCCGCCATCTCCCTCTAGGTCGAACCAACCGCTCTGATACCACTTGTTGTGCGGAATACAAATCAAACAACCAATCAAAGAGAGGAACGTCGCGAAAAACAAACAACACAAGAACACAAGATTTACGTGGTTCGGCAAAACAATGCCTACATCCACAAGGGGCGGTTGGGATTCTTTACTATGATCTCCAATGGGCAAACAAAGCCTTTACAAGAGATGACGGCTGCAAAATCCGAATAAGGTGTTTGAGATCTGGCGTCTCTAATTACAAAACCCTAACAAGTGTATTTATAGGGAAACTACTGGGCCTTTTCGAATTGGGCCTTTTCTAGTTCAAAATCCCGTACACAGTCGACTGGTCACCCAAGCAGTCGACTGGTCTTGTTCAGGGCAGTCGACTGCTGCTGCTGTATCCCAAGCCTTTGAAACTTCTCTGGACAGTCGCCTGATCCTCCAATTCAGTCGACTGATATACTGTAACTTTCATTTGCTGCAGATACTCCAAAACAATCTGAACCAGAATCGAGCCATTATCCTACAGCCTCCTCATCTTGTCTGGAACGCTTAGCCATGATTGGAGTAACTGACGAAGCTTTGTTATGAAGGAGGGATGAGGAGTATGGAGTGTAGTGGGTCTTTAGATGGAACGCTCTTCATTTTTGAGTGTAGTGAGTCAACTAGACACCTTATTCTAGATGCTCACGATATTGATATAGTTTTCTATGTAGTGAGTATAGTTTTCTATGGATATTATGCACTGGTTAAATGACTTATCTTTGTTAATTAGAGTATCAAGGCAGAGGAAAATGCTAACATATTTTCTTTTTCAACCCTAACAACCTCCACGAACACACCCCCGACCGCACTGCCAACTTGTTATACACGCACAGACGTTGACTGTATTGGTCTTTGGCTTTGCATTCTATTAGAAGTTACATCCCCATAATGGAAGCAAACATTTTTCCATATTGTTCTTTTTCGTCTGTTTATTTAAGTTCGGTGTACGTATTCTTTTCTCATATTAATAGGCCTTAATCATGAGATGAAAATTCTGGAGATGGTATTGACATGAAAAATACTTCAGAGATTGTTTCCCTCTAATGCTAACAACCCATTGTTTTGTAATGTGTTTTTTTCTTGAAGTTCTGTCTTCTTTTCTCGGGAGATTCCCCATTTGACCAGTTCTTTGTAGTTCTACTTTTCCTTTACATGAAAATGCCATGGAAAATACTTCCAGAGATGTTCACACATACACAAGCGTGCGATCACCTCTACCTAGGTCTTCCTCGGCAATGGAGTTATACTCTACTGCTGATAACAAGCCATTTTTTCGTATGTGGTATCTGTTGAAGTTCTTTGTGTTCTTTTCTTGGGTTTTAACCACTGATAGGTTCCCATTTGGCCAGTTTTGTTTTTCCTTTACATGAAAATCCCTTGAATGAAATTTGTAGCGTTATCGTGAAAATGCTATGTGGGTAGGAGTCTAGGCGAAGAATTTGGGCTGTCTGGGCAGCAACAGAAGCAGTGTTAGGATTACCTCTACGGATTACCTCCACCTAGGTCTTTCTCATCATTGGAGTTTTTTTTTTTTTTTTTTTGATTAAAAGATGACCGAAGACATCGCTTCATTAAAAAGTACTTAACGAAACAGAAATAAAAAATACATAGCATCTAATACATAGAGCCCGCAGGCTATAATCTCCAAAAGCGTCTACTCCGGGCCTACTTCCCGACCATCAGACAAAATACAAGAAAGTAAAATAGCATCTAATACATCAGCCCTAAAACCTGATAACAACTGCCAACAGATTCTCGTCCCCCAGCTAGCAGGCTACTCTGCCCCCTCTCCTGAAGGCATCTTCTTCCTGGATCTGTTGAGGCCTGTCCATTCATAACGACAAAAGTAAATTTTTTGCAATAATGAGGAAAGAGAATGACAGACGCTATTGAAACAAAAATCGTTGCGGTCTAGCCATAGGTTCCACAATACGGATGCAACAACAACTTCGCACTGTATTCTAACCTCTTCCGTAATCCTGTTCTTTCTAAAAGCCCCCCAAACCTGAGCACTAGACCCCGGACATTGTAATACCCCGGCAATACCCACCTCCCCCCAGACCCATCTAGCTCTATGACAATTGAATAAAATATGATTCGTGTCTTCTTCTTCGGACATATATGTGCTACATAACGCAGATTCCACTATACCCCTTTTTCTCAAATTCACCCTGGATAAAATGGCATCGTTCTCCACCAACCAAAGGAAAACTTTCACCCTTGACGGGACGCTCGCTCCCCAAATGACCTCCGTGATCTCGTTTCTAATACCACCATCATTCAGTCTTTTGTATAAAGAGGAAACCGAAAACCTCCCATTGGCCTCCCAGGCCCACCATCTTTCGTCCTCCGACTGTTGGGTGTAATTCCCTTCTATCCGGATAAAATTATTGACCATTTCCAATTGGACAATCGCGTCCTGTTCCAGCGTATCTTTTACCTCTAATCTCAATTTGGAGTTCTTCCAAACGTCGTAGACCAACGAGTCTATGTTCAGAACTGTTTCTGCCGTTGCTGGGAAAAGGCTCATAAGCGAATTACTACCGCACCACTTGTCTTTCCAGAATCTTGTATTCCGGCCATCTTTTACCCTACAAAGAGTATTGCTGTGATACAGATCCCCCGTTCTGTAAACCCTCTTCCAAAAGAAAGATTTTCTACTATGGATACCCTTTCCCCCAAATCTGAATTTCTTTCTTGTACGATAATTAGTAAGAGACTTACACCACCAATTATTACACTGATTGGCCATCTTCCACCACCACTTGCTAAGAAGTGCCTTGTTCATGTCTCTGAGATTAGTTATACCCAAACCGCCGAACTCCTTCTTTTTGCAAATCCTTCCCCACCTAACGAGATGAATCCCTTTCCCCCCCTCGTTTGTTCCTTTCCATAGAAATCTTCTTCTAAGTCTGTCTATCTTGTGGATTACCCATGCCGGTAATTCGTAAATAGACATAAGGTAAACGGGGATACTGTTGATAACCGCGTTAAGCAAAGTGATCCTGCCTCCCAACGTCAGGAATTGCCCTTTCCACCCTGCTAGTCTTTTCTCAATCCTGTCGATAAGAGATTGCCAATCTTCCTTAGTAAGCCTCCCTGGCCTAATAGGGATCCCAAGGTACGTAAGCGGGAAGTCTCCCCTATTGCATCCTAACAGCTATTGAATTGTAGTGATGGGGACGGAACAGCGTTCGCTCAGTTGGATTACACCACTCTTCTTGAAATTTACCTTCATTCCAGACCACGCCTCGAAGCACTTCAAAACCGCTCCCATCGCAATGATATCCTCTTTCGTCGACGTCCCAAACAACAGCGTGTCATCCGCATATTGCAGAATAGAAATCAGCTTGGAATATCCCCTGACATCGATTCCAAAGTGATTCCTGTCCTAGATCCCGTTGGCATTCATCTCCGGCAGTCCATCAGCCACAATTGCAAATAACAACGATGATAGAGGATCCCCTTGACGAAGCCCTCGCTTGCAAATGATCTCTTTACCCTGAGATCCGTTAACGATAAGGAATGATTTACCACCTCTGATGCAATGGAATATCCACTTCCTCCACCTTACCCCAAAACCTTTTAGTAGGAGAGCTTCGTCCACCGAGTTCCATTCGACCGAGTCGTAAGCCTTTTGAAAGTCTACTTTAAAGAGAAAGCCATCCGTTTTGTCTCTGCTTGCTCTGAAAACAGTTTCATGAGCCGATGCCACGCTATCCATGATATCCCTTCCTTTAATGAAGCCGCTCTGTGACTGACCAATAATATCATTCAATAGTGGCCCCAATCTATTAGCCAATACCTTGGTAATGATTTTGAAGGAACCGTTCAGCAGACTGATTGGTCTGAAGTCCCCGACCTCTCTAACCTCCGCCTTCTTGGGGATCAGTACAATGTTCGCATAGTTGAGACGATCTAAATCTGTATCTCCTTCGTAAAAATCTCGGACTATTCGCATAAAGTCCCCTTTGATGATACTCCAATAACTCTTGTAGAATAGAATCGGGAAGCCGTCTGGATCGGGAGCTTTATCTGATCCCAGGCTATTGATAGCGCATAGAACCTCTTCTTCTGTGAAAATGCTTTCGATGTTATCAGATCCATTAAGCCTAGAGTCCAACCACATGTTCTGATTCAACGAACACCTTTGCTCTCTTCTTTTCCCCAGGAGGTCCTTGTAGTTGTCATGCAGGTGTTGTTTGATTCTATCTTCATTCTCGCACCACCCTCCTTCGATCTGAAGCCCCGAAAT
The DNA here is from genome assembly GCA_017893485.1 of Hemerocallis citrina. NCBI lineage: Eukaryota > Viridiplantae > Streptophyta > Magnoliopsida > Asparagales > Asphodelaceae > Hemerocallis > Hemerocallis citrina. The sequence goes on along the minus strand of CM030360.1, from coordinate 226,419,290 downwards.
GTGATTTTTATGCCTTCGACCGTTGGCTATCTTATGGAAAAATTTTGTGTTGGCGTCTCCTTCCTTCTGTAATCTTGAACGCTGCTTCCAATAATATTCCTCCATCTTCTCAATATGTAGGATGTCTTGTCTATTCCTCCGTAGCTCCTCTAATTCGGCCTCTATAAGATCTCTTTCCTCCTCTAAGAATTCTAAGTGCTCGATCCTCTCTCCTATTTCTTCTTTGAGCCTCTGATTCTGCCCAAATTCCATCCTAGCCCAGTGTTTCAATTTTGAGCGTAATCTCCTGATCTTTTGAATCCAACCTCCTACTGCCGAATCTGACGAGATAGGAGCGTTCCAACTTTCCTCAATAATCCTCTTTGAATCTTCGCACAATGTCCATGACTTCTCAAATCGGAACTGATGAGCTTTCCTTCTTTCCCCTTCCCCACTGTCCAGAGCTAAAGGAGTGTGATCAGAGGTAAATCTGATCAACGCTTTGGCCTTAGCCAATGGGAAAGCATCTTCCCATTCTGAGGAGACTAAAATTCTATCTAATTTCGCCAAGGTTGGAACCGCCTGTAAATTTAACCAAGTGAATTTTCTATTCGAGGGATTAATTTCCACCAACTCTAAATCATCGATCAAGGCATTGAATTGTTCCCTGTCGCCCCTCGGAGCTCCTTTCCCTAGGTGCTCGAACTGAAACCTTGTAATGTTGAAATCTCCACCCACAACCCAGGGCCCCTTACACCTTCCTCTAATATTCCTAATCTCATCCCAGAACAAAATTCTTTGAGCTGACTTATAGGGACCGTAAACTGTAGTAACAGTCTGAATCCAACTATCAGCACGTCTTCTAATAGTGATCGTGATGGAGAATTCTCCCGAAAGCTCGTCTATAATCTCGAACACCTTAGGATCTATTCCTATCGCTATACCCCCTGAATACCCTCGCGATGGCTTAAACCTCCACTCGAAAGCTCCTATACCTTTAATGCTTTGAAAGTCCACTATATTAGGAGATTCAACCCTAGTTTCCTGAAATGCGCAAATGGACGGTCTATATCTAATGATAGTATCGCTAATAAGCCTCTTTTTAGATTTCTGCCTCATCCCCCTCACATTCCAAAAGATGTAACACATAAAAAAAATTAAAACCTCTAACCCCTAAACTCTAGATCTCCCTGCCCAACTTTATTCTATCTGTCGAGATTTATCCCCTCTAATAATATTGACGTGAAACATTTGTTCATCCCTATTGGACCCCATGGCTAGACCGTACAGACTCGCAAAATAAATGAGAGACTCATCATTTAAAAGATCTAATACTGAAAAATGACCAAAGGGAATACCTTGGCATGCCGAGGTTGGCTCTCTAGTCTTTGTCGCTGCTCTAATCAAATCTTCTTCACTTGGTCCGCTCGATCCCCATTTATCTAACTGTCTCTTGCTCTTTCACTATGAATCTCCCGAATATTTGGCCTCGGTACACGCTGTGCTTTCTCCAACTCTGCCTCCTGCCAATTCTCGAACCTGTCTTGCCCATTTCTCGTGCTCCGAGTCATAGGTGCTTCCCCCGCTATGTAGCCCGTCCAAAGCCCCTATCATCCCATCGATTTGATCCGAATCAAATGCCTCCTTACTAAGATCAACAGCCTGCTTCGGTGCGCCGACCACGATCCCCTCCCCAATACCATCCGAAGCATCCAAGTTAACATTATCCTCTTCCCCAATATCCTCTTGAATAACCGCCCGGCTTATCTCCTCGTTACCCAACCTCTGCTGTGGCCCAACTTCAATATCCTGAGGCCCACGCTCCCCTTCTTCCACCAAAGGACCCATCAACAAAATGGGATCATGCTGAAAAGAAGCTATCGGCCCAAGCCCACTCCCCAGGCCCACCTCAGCTGCTGATTGTTCATCTTCCCTTCGAATTGGCGCGTGAATACCCCCTGTCGTACTATAGCTTCGATAGCCTTTTGGATGGAGTCTTGAATATCATCCTTCGTCAGAAGCGCAATTTCAGGGACCTCCTTAGAAGACCGCATAGCTGCTTCGATACCCACACTCGACGCTCCTTTCAAAATCCCTGGCCTGCGACTACTCCTGACATTGCTCTCTGTCACTTCGATCTGAGCACCCTTTGATTCTCGCCGCTGAGGTAACAGCTTCCACATAGCTGTCTCTCTAGTCCCCTTTAGGCGTACGTCTTCTTGGGCTATGGATTTCAAATTGGAGCCGTACTGGTCTTCAATCTTGTACTTTGCCTTGAGGGATGATGAACGGCCAAGATCTAAATCTTTTGGATCAAACGATCCTCCGTCGTCGTCAACCTTCGATCTCCCCTATTCTCCGCCTTTTTTTCTGTCGTCTGAGTGCTCTTCCTCCTCAAGCGTCGAGACCTTCCCAAATGAAACGTTCTTCTTCCTCTCAACGATCAGCTTGACTTCGTAGAACTCTCCCTCGAACTCCGCCTGAACCATCAATGGGATGTCAGCGAAGTTATCGCATCCCACTTTAATGCGTGCAAATTCCCTCCTTTCTTGAATAATCGTAGACCTGTCGACTTCCTGCAGAAAGCCAAATCCTCGAACCAGGTTCTGAAAACCAGAGCGTAGCCAACAGTGAAGGGGGAAGTTGTAGAGGCGGATCCAAATAGACGACAATTCACTCGCCTTCATAACTCCAACTTTGCGCGACCACTGAGAGAAGGTAACATAGAAATCTTTGGAACCCATTCCCCTCTTGCCCAGCACTTCATTCAACCTCCCTTCATCGTGGCAATGAACTAAGAAAGAATTGCAGTTAAGACGCTGCACCCTCCATTGCAGCTCTGCGTTTGGAGTGATGTTGGCATAAAGCAAACGTTCTATTTCCTCCGCCAAAGGATTACCACTTTGAACGTTGATAACACAGCAATGTCGGAATCGGCGTTCGAACTCTGCCATGAGCGGAGTAGGGGTGATCAAAGCCTTCAACATCGATCTTCCTCCAGCGAAACTTTCTTGGGTTTTACTGCTGTGGGAGTTAATGGAAGCTCCGCCTTTTGGAGCAGGGGAAACTGGAGTCGGCGCTCTGTTGAAGCTTGGGCAGTCTCGAGAAATGTGGCCGGTTCTACGGCAAGCGTAGCAAAACCAATCCTTGGTACATTGCGAGAGTGTGTGTTCCCATTGCGCACACTTGTGACAGCGCTGGCCATCCCCCTCCGACGCCGACTCATTCCTGGTCTGCTTCCTGGTAGCTTTGATTGATTTACGAGCTCGAACGAGAACCCATTCTCCGTCTCAGTCCCTTTTGGTAATAGTCGGAGAGCTTCTTGTAGCTGAGAGTCTTGCCGGAGCCTCCTTCCTCTCCGACCCCTTGGCAGCTTCAAGGTAGGAAATTCTTTGGCGGGGCGCCCTATCGCCCTCCCTCTCCTCCGAGCTATCTCTCTTTGAGATGCTATGGCCTCTAAACGCCTCTTTGCTAAGCTGAGCACTCGTCTTCCCTCTATGGGAAGAATGATGCTCTCTGTGGGATGATCGACCTCCCAATCTTTTCGGGAGATCGACGTCCCTCCAATCGTCTACCCTTCTCCTCTCGCTCCTTCCAGTCGCCTCTTCCCTGCCTCTTTTCGTCATGGACCTCCCAGCTTCAGCTTCAGTAATCTCAGTGACTTTGGTGTGAGCTCCTGTGTGAGAACTCCTCTGAGAATGAGAAACGCGCGAAGCTCTAATACCTCGCTCGCTGTAAGATCCTCTCTCGCTTTGGATGTCTCTCCCACTCCTGTGATCTCCCTCAGTATTCCTCATTTTTAACTCTACTACTATCACTCAAGAGTTGAAGTTGTAGAATTTGTTGACAAACTAACTTCTTCTTTCCTATGTGTTAAAATATCATCATTGGAGTTATACTCCAGTACTGAAAACAAGCCATTTTTCATAATTTGGTATTTGTTGAAGTTCTTTGTGTTATTTTCTTGGGTTTTAACCACTGATAGGTTCCCATTTGACCACTTTTGTTTTTTTCTTTACAAGAAAAGGCCATGAACGAAATTTGTGGCATTATGGTGAAAATGTTATGTGGGTAGCAGTCTAGGATAAGAATTTGGGCTATCTGAACAGAAACAAAAGCCAGTCTTAGAGTTTTTTTTATAGGAAGAATCTCTCTTTTATTGGTACACCACTAGAGATTATTTAAATAGATTTTCCTTGTTTTTCTTGGTTATGGTCTGCTGTGGTACGATACTTTTCTTACTAAACTCTTATTCCTCTAGAACATATTAATTTACTTGTATGTTCTTTGGTAACTAGTGAATTCTTAACTGTTTCACTCTTCTGTTCATGATTCTTGCTTGTTTATTCACTTTTTCATGCCTGCTGATAAGTGATAAGTTTCTCACGTGCACATGGCAACTTGGCACATCTGTTGCATTAGTTCAGATTTATTATTATTATTATTATTTCCAAATTCACACTCGGAAACTTGAGTATGTCCAAAATCACACCTTTATCCTTGTTATATTCAAATTCGCATTTCACACCTCAAATCATGTGGATCATTCAAAATTCATATCTCCTGTTAGCTGCTGGTGGGTATAGAAAATTACCGTCTCAATCTCTCCTTCTTCTCTTTTTATAATATCCCATCCAGTCTTCTAAATACCTAGAAACCAAGATCACACCTTTTTCTCTCACACTCTCTCGCTCTAGTGTGTCATGTAGCGGGGTGAAAGAAGCAGTGTGGAAGAAGTGTAGGAAGGGGAAAGGTATGGAGCATGGATGATCTTCTGGAATCTTGCACTTGCACATCACTACTACCTCGGTTGCTAGGCTTTTCAATGTCCCCTTTCTGTTTGATGTGTTGGTGCTATTGGAAGACATGTTTGATTTGGGACTTTAGAGTTTTTGAATAAACAAAGGATTGGGAGAGGAAAATTGAAGGAGGTGAGGGCGTAGATGAGTTGGGTTGATTAACAGGGAAGGAAGATCTTGATGGAGAAGATGAGGATATGTCAGATGAAGGAGATTAATAGCCAGGGTAGGAAAGTTGATAAATAAGTCTCTTACCGGGTTAAAACCCGTTAAGAAGTATATTCTATAAATATTCTAGTTACTTGACAGAAAGACAAGGAGATGTGAATTTGGAATCACTCACATGATTTGAGATGTGAATTTGGAATTACCAAGAATAGAGGTGTGATTTTGGAATCACCCAAGTTTCTGAGTGTGAATTTGGAAAAAACACCATCAGTTTTTGGTTAGTTGTAATGCCTCCATCGTAACTAGTAATTTACACGTGCGATGCACGTTTTAATAATTTCAAAAAATAAAAATAAAAACTCTGAGGTATGGAGGATTTGAATTGGAGACCTCCTTTATATTGGTTATGTACGTGCGTTGCACATGTTGGTAGATAGACAAAATGACAAATGACACTAAGACATTCTCCAATTATAATATTAGAGATAAGTTAATAACCTTCAGACTTGTGCATTTTTTAAATATACCTATAATGAAATTGTATGCAAAATTTCTGCTTCATGAAATTAATTTTTTGATAATGTCTTCCACTTTGTGTTACATTGAATTATTTTCTAAATTCATTAGACATTTATTTATATCTACTGCTTGTCCCTGTAGATGGAACTATGCATAATGCTGCTGGAGTGCTGCAGTCAAGAGAGAACATATCTTTGTTATTATGGGCTCTTGGGGCAGCGGTTTTGCATGATAAACAAGCTGCACCAGGAAAGTTTTGAAAAATGCTTTGTGCAGCAATACTCGATGATCCACCGGCTTGAAACAAACAAACTGGGTAATTGTTAGATATTATAGTCCCATATTGGTGGTAGAGTTGTTTTGATATTTGTTCACCTCCTATATATAGGTGGTATTGTACTTGGTTAAACTTAATTCAATATTCAGTATTGTCTTCATTTTCTCTCTGATTTATCTTAACATGGTATCAGAGCCAATTATCCAAATTTTCTATTCTTAAATTTTCTCTGTAAAAATTTTCAATTTCCAACAGCCAAAGCAAATTTCTTTCCAAAACTCTAGATCTACATTCAAAAATCCTCAAAAAAAAAAAAAAAAAAAATCTTTAATCTTCCTCGGCAACCCATCTTTAACCTCTCAACAACCAGATCTCCAACATCAAGTCTCCAACAACCGAACATCAAGTCTCCAGATCTCCAACATCAAGTCATCCCCTCAACATCTCTCCAACATCAGATTAAGAACTTCCACTCCAGATCAGATCTCCAACAACCGATCTTCAGCATTAGAGGAATCAAGCATCATATCAGATCCGAACTTCAAATCCGAAAGATCAGATCAGATTTCTTCGAAGTTATAAATCAGATCCGATCAGATTTCTTCAAGCCAAATCAAGCATCAGATCAGATCGTGAAGCATCAGATCTGTCCTAGTCGTCATCTTCAACCCATTCAGATCCAGCGCCGCCATCTACCATTGTTCAGAACAATTTTTTTTAAAACCCGAAATCCATTACCCGTTACAACCCACAACCCGCTAACCCTACTTCTGTTGTAACTTCAAAAAAAAATAAAAATAAAAATAATATATATATATATATATATATATATTAGTATTATTATTATTATTAGGGTAAAAGGGATTGAGCAACTTGCTCATTTAGTAAATGAGTAAGTGATTATGTGGCATGCATGTGATACATTGGACAACTAACCCTTTTAAGAATTTTTCAATCACATGCATGCCACATCATCAATTGCTTATTTACTAAATGAGCAAGTTGCTCATACCCCTTTTCCCCTTATTATTATTATTATTATATATATACATATATACAGGCACTACCATTTTATGGCATCTCAGTCTCTCCCACATATTTTCACCTCCACTGACTTTCCCGATGCAACCACCTCTCGTTCCTCCTCCAGATTCAACAAGCAGCAGCGCCATTTTCAGTCTTCCTCCGGCCTCCTACATTCTCCTTACATCACTCATCACCATACTCCACCTCTACTTCCGCCACCGGTAGCACCGCCCTACCCCTACCCCGATCCAGGCACCAGCAGCATCTCCCTCCACATTGTGCTTTCAGTCATAGCAGCGCTCGCAGTGCTTCTTCCCTCACATCGTCGGCCATGCCCGTCACTCCGGTCTTGCCGTCTCCTGCTGCTTGGGCTAATACTCAGCAACGCCTCACTCAGATGGAACTATAGCTCATGGGTCAGTCTATCAATGCTGGCTCCTCTGCTCCTGCACTTTCTGCCACTCTCGGTATGAATTTGTCCTGGATTTTAGATTCTGGTGCATCACATCATCTCACTAGTAATCAGACACTACTTACCACCTGCACAACACTTTCCTTTCACTCTCCATCTCTACACACAGCTGATGGCTCCCCACTTCTTATCACACTCAGAGATAATTAACTCTCCCACTCTCACATTACCATATGTTCTCTATGCTCCTCATTTATCAATAAACCTTATTTCTATTAGTATATTGTGCGATAGTGGTCTTGTCTTCACTTTTGACTCTTTAGGTTGTTCTATTACTGATTTCTCCACCGGTGAGGAGTTTGGACGTGCTAGTCGTCAGGGTCGTCTATATTATCTAGATTTTCTTCGTGCACATCACTCTTCTTCTAGTTTTGCCGGTATTGTTTCATCTGATGCTGATCTGTGGCACAGACGTTTAGGTCATATTAGCGCATCACGACTTCAGACTATAGCTCGTAGTGGTGCCCTTGGTTCTCACTTTTAAACATTTATCTGATTGTCAGGGTTGTCATTTGGCCAAACATATTGTCCTACCCTTCAGTTACAAAAGAACTTCTGAAACCACTCACCCTTTTCAACTTGTTCATTCTGACATATGGGGACCCTCTCCCGTTCCATCGTGGAAAGGCTATCTCTATTATGTTACCTTCATCGATGACTTTACTAGACATACATGGGTTTTTCTTATGCGTCAGCGATATGAGATACCTGATATTTATCGGGTCTTTACAACCTTGATTCACACTCAGTTCGGTGTACGCATTAAGAATTTTCGATCGAACGGTGCACGTGAGTACACTTCTACCACTATGAGAACAATCCTTCAGTGTCACGGTACCCTGTTTCTGCAATCATGCCCTCACACACATGAGCAGAATGGTATAGCTGAACGCAAGCATCGTCATATCCTTGAGACGGCTCGCGCTCTTTTACTCCTCTTTTGCTCCTCATTCTTTCTGGGCTGAAGCTATCATGACCTCGGTTAGTCTCATCAACATTACTCTCTCGTCTGCCCTAACTGGTACGACGCTTTACGAGGCTCTTTATCATTCTCCTCCCGACTACAGTATGCTCCGTACCTTTGGATGCACCTGTTACGTCCTTCTCCCTCATACTGAGCGCACGAAGCTCTCCGCTCGTGCTGCTAAGTGTGTTCACTTAGGTCTCAGTCCTGAACACAAAGGTTATCGTTGTTTTGATCCATCCGCGGGTCGTGTCCGCATTTTTCAACATGTCTCCTTTGTGGAAGACTCCCTTTACTACCTGACCCCCCCCCCCCCCCCCCCCCCCCGAGGATACTAGATTTCTCGATTTCCCAGTTGTTGCTAGTCCCCAGACTTTATCTTTTCGCATTCCTTTTAATCCCACTCCTCTGGCTCCATTCACATCTCCTGCAGTCCTTACACCTGTTGTTTCCCCTACCAAACCTCCACCTGCATCCCCACAGCAGCCAGCACCCATCCCACCTACTTCCCCACTGACACATGCACCTACTCCACCGTCCTCACCTCCACCCCCTGTCAGTCCACCACCTCTTCGTCATTCTACCCGTTTCACTTCTAGTATTTTTCCGGCACGTTATACACCTGATGCCACTGGTCCTTCTGACCAGTTTGGTTTTGCCACCTTAGCTTCCTACTCACCACAGTTTCATGCATATCTCACTGCTATACACTCTACACGTGAGCCCAGAACCTATCAAGACGCAATTCAATATCCTGAATGGAGGAAAGCCATTGCAGAGGAATTCAGTGCATTTGATCAGACTGGCACTTGGGATGTTGTTCCTCTACTAGAGGGCGTTCAGCCTATTAGCTGCAAGTGGATCTTCAAGGTCAAATATCAACCTGATGGATCTATTGAGCGGCACAAGGCCCGTCTAATAGCCCGAGGGTTTATTCAGGAGCATGGCATTGACTATGATGAGACCTTTGCTCCCGTTGCACAGATGACTACTGTTCGCACCCTTCTTGCTGTTGCAGCTATCCGTCACTGGCCGTTATACCAGATGGACGTGAAGAATGCTTTTCTTCCTGGTACCTTATCTGAGGTTGTTTATATGGATTCTCCTCCTGGCCTCCCTACTTCTCGTCATGTTTGCCGGCTGCGTCGGGCTATATATGGTTTGAAGTAGGTCCCTCGAGCTTGGTTTGAGTGTTTTCGCCTTGTCATCGTCAAGGCTGGTTTTAGTCAGAGTTCTCAGGACCATTCTATGTTTGTGCGGTCATCACCGCAGGGGAGGATAATTCTACTACTATATGTTGATGATATGATCATTACTGGGGATGACTCCGCCGGCATTGCATCCACCCAGAAATACCTTCACCAGCAGTTTCATATGAAAGACCTTGGTAAGCTACGTTACTTTCTGGGTTTAGAGATTGCTCATGGATCTCAGGGGATACTCATTTCTCAGCAAAAATACACATCAGATATCATTTCCGCTGCATGCCTCTCTGACAGTTGATCAGTTGATACACCCTTAGAGCTTCATGTGAAGCTTCGTCCCACAGATGGTGAGCTCCTTCCTGATCCCACTAGATACAGACAGATTGTTGGACAGCTTGTCTATTTATGCATGACCAGACCCGATATTGCTCATGCAGTTAGTATTGTCAGCCAGTTTGTTTCTGCTCCTACATCAGTTCACTACAGTGCTCTTCTTCGGATCCTCAGATATCTTCGGGGCACTATCACTCGCTCATTATTCATGCCTTCTACATCCAAACTAGAGCTCAGTGCATATTCTGATTCAGATTGGACAGAGGATCCGACTACCAGAAGGTCTACCACAGGTTTCTGTCTATTTCTTGGTGATTCGCTGATCTCATGGCGGAGCAAGAAACAGGCAGTTGTTGTATGTTCTTCCACCGAGGCTGAGTACAGAGCAATGACAGCTACTACTAGAGAGATTGTTCATGTTCGTTGGATGTTATCAGATATGGGTGTTACCCTTACAGGTGCTACTCCACTTTATTGTGATAACCAGAGTGCATTGCATATTGCAAGCAACCCGGTCTTTCACGAGCGAACGAAGTATATTGAGATTGATTGTCATTTTGTTCGTGAGCGTTTTGAGGCAGGGACCATCTCTCTCCATTCTGTTACCTCTTCCCAGCAGACTGCAGACTTCTTCACCAAATCTCATACAGTTCAGCGATTCCGACACTTAGTAGGCAAACTCACATTGTTTGACCCATCGTGAGTTTGAGAGGGGGTGTTAGATATTATAGTCCCATATTGGTGGTAGAGTTGTTTTGATATTTGTTCACCTCCTATATATAGGTGGTATTGTATTTGGTTAAACTTAATTCATTATTCAGTATTGTCTTTATTTTCTCTCTGATTTATCTTAACAGTAATGTTGCCAAATTTTTGCTCACATGCTGAGTACAATGGCTCTACCATGGCATGCTCTAGCTTATATTCGCCTGACTGAGGACACAACTTCATCATCTAGAATTTTTATTAAGATCCTTTTCCAGGTACAATCGTTATAAATCCCTTTTATTATATTCCTTTATTTTGTCTTAACATATATGAGTTTAACTAGCATTTGGAATACAGGAACTGTCTGAGCACCTGGGATACGCTTGCTTTAATGAACGGTTGAATGATCCGTCCATGCAAGATTCGTTCAATTCAATATTCCCCAAAGATAATCCAAAAAATACTTGGTTCTCCATCAATTTTTTTCACCTCAATTGGTTTAGGGGGTATCACTGAAAGCTTGCGTGAATACTTGAACATGCCTCGTCTCATTATGCAGCAGCAACAGCCTGTGCCAGAGTCAGATGATGGATAAGGAAGTTCTCCTTCCAGTTTAGGTAGTTCCAGCTCTGAATCGGAATCATCGTCAGAGTCAGAATTATTGAAATTAAACTTGATTTTGAGTTAAGCTTAATTATGGGTTCATAATCCAAACCCAAAATTAAGCCCAAGTTCTAGAGATTCTCTAGAAACATCATAAAATATTATCACCTCCTCTATATGTTCTAGAGAATTCTATAAAATAATTATCTAAAGATTGTGTAGAAAATTCTAGGAATTGTAAGACATAAAATCTAGATATTATGGTAGAGAGTTCTAGAAAGATATTTTGTAATCTTGAAGCTTATAAATAGCTCCTTCCTCTCCCATTTGTAAATAAGTTGAACAAATAAATAAAAAGCAAGTTAAAGAAAGAGTGTTCTTCATAAGTTCTCTAATTCTCTCTAAAAATCTTTCAAGTATTTTCTAAGTATTCTTCCATATCATTCTTCATACTTAGAGGGTTTCTTCTCTTGGTTTCACTCGGGTTTCTCGGGTATTACGGTCTTGGGCTAGTGCTAAGCACTATCGGAGTTTCTCTACATGGTATCAGAGCCATTCTAATCTTGTGCTCATCAAGATCGGGGTTTAAGAAAGCTCGGTTTATTCTAAGTATGGAATCAATGGGTCGTGTCGTTGGATTGGGAATGGAGATCTTAAACCAATCTAACTACCGGTTATAGAAGTCATGTATGGAGTCATACTTGGTTAGTGAGGACTTATGGGATGTCGTCGGCGGTAGTAGCACAACACCACCAAGGGGAGATGCTGCAATAGCGGAAGCGACAAAGGAGTGGACACGGAAAAATGCCAAGGCGGAGTTTGCTTTGAAGAGGTCAATATCCTCGGGAGTATTTGAGCATGTCTTAAGGTGTAAATCCGCTAGTTCGATTTGGCAAGCGTTAGATCAATTGTTCAACAAGAAGAACGAGGCTCGGCTACAATTATTAGAGAACAAGTTGGCGAATGCAAAGCAGGGGGAGTCTTCAATCTCAGAGTTCTTTATCAAGGTAAAAAACCTTTGCTCAGAGATTAATACTCTTAATCCGGAGGAGTCGATTTCAGAAGCTCGGATGAAGCGGTCTATTATTCGTGGTTTACGACCCGAATATACACCGTTTGTTACTTCAGTTCAAGGATGGGCTACACAACCTTCCATGGAGGAGTTCGAAAATCTACTAGCTTCGCAAGAATCACTAGCCATGCAAATGGCGGGAGTTAAAGTCAATGATGACTCGGGGAGCGCGTTTGTAGCTCGGAGGCAACAAAGTTTTAGAGCCAAGTTCAAGGATAGTGATACAAAAAATAATGATGGACGAGAAAGATCTTCTATGGGAGACAAGAAGCGATTCAAGTGCTACCGGTGTGGAAAACTTGGGCACTTCAAAAAGGATTGCCGAGTTAAGTTGAAAGAAACAAATATGGCGGAATCAAAGGGTCACACTGAAGACGAAGCATGGGGAAAATGTTTCACGGTGGAGGCTGCATCTTTAGGTACATCCACAACTAAAAATCTTGGAAATGATTGGATTGTGGATTCTGGTTGTAGCCATCATATTACCAGAGACGAGAAGTTATTCTCTAGTCTTCAGTGTCATGACGGGAAAGAAGCCATCATTACCGCGGATAATTCAATCCACCGCGTTGAGAAGGAAGGGACTGTTGTCATTAAAGGAGATGATGGAAGCCCAATAACTCTCAAGAATGTATATCATGTTCCTGGAGTAAGGAAGAATCTTCTCTCTGTGGTAAATGCGGTGGACTCAGGTAACTATGTTTTATTTGGCCCAAGTGACGTCAAATTCTTAAAGAATATTAAAGAGTTAAAGGCGGATGTGGTTCACACCGAAGCACGAGTTAAAGATTTATATGTTTTATCGGCCTCCTACTCATATGTTGAGAAGATGAGCACCAATGATAATGTCTTTATATGGCATGCTAGACTTGGTCATATAAATATGACTAAGCTCAAAGTTATGGTAAATAAGGATTTGGTTAATGGGCTCCCAAGGTTGAAGATTCAAGATGAAGGAAAACTTTGTGAAGGTTGTCAATATGGAAAATCACATAGGCTTCCATTTGACAACTCCACTTCACGATGCAGCGCTTCGTTGGAGAGGATCCATAGCGATTTGATGGGTCCAACAAGAACACCCTCCTATTCCGGGTTTCGTTACATGTTGTTCGTTGATGATTTCTCACGGTACACCTGGGTATACTTTGTGAAGGAAAAATCAGAAGTATTTTCAAGATTTCAAGAATTCAAGGTTACTGTGGAAGGCGAGTTATGTCGGAAGATCAAGACCCTAAGGACGGACAATGGAGGAAAGTTTATGTCAAAGGAGTTCCTCTCTTTTTGTCAAGAGCATGGTATCAAGAGAGAATTTACATGCCCATATACACCTCAACAAAATGGAGTAGCAGAAAGGAAGATCCGACATCTAAGCGAAACGTGTAGAAGCTGGCTACATGACAAGAATTTGCCTAAAGCCTTATGGGCGGAAGGCATGAGATGTGCAGCATATGTCATCAATTGAATGCCACTAAGTCCGAATAACATGAAGTCTCCTTATGAGATGGTTCATGGGAAGAAGCCAACGGTGAAACATCTCAGGATATTTGGATCAATCTGCTACGTCCATGTGTTCGACTCTCAGAGAACAAAGTTGGAGGCAAAGGCGAAGAAATGCATATTTGTCGGTTATGATGAACAAAGAAAAGGGTGGACGTGCATGGATCCTGAGACACATAGGTACGTCGTGTCTCGTGATGTTGTCTTTGACGAAGTTTCCTCATACTATGGACAACCTCAAGTCATGGTCGAACAAGAAGGTGGAGATTCCTTCAAGGTTGATGAACCAGTTCCTCAAATGCCAAGTGAGAGCGGAAGTCTTGAAAAAGAGACGCAAGGTGAAAGGGGGAGCACTAATCAAGAGGAAGATGATGATGAAGATCATGGTTCCATGGCTAATCAAAGGCCTAAAAGGAACATTGTTAAGCCTGCCCGGTTCAGAAATGAAAGGTTTGTCACTACTTACTCATGTTATTTTGCCGCTCCATTAGATGAAGAAGAGCCATCATCTTATGATGAAGCTAAAGGTGTTCAAGAGTGGGAGACCACAATGGAAAAGGAGATGAATGCCCTTATAAAGAATGAAAATTGGGATTTGGTTCCGAAAACCAAGGATGTTCAACCCGTTTCATGTAAATGGGTGTATCGAATTAAGCGAAAAGCGGATGGAAGCATTGATAGATTTAAAGCAAGGTTGGTTGCTCGGGGGTTCTCTCAGAAGTATGGAGAAGATTATGATGAGACTTTCAGTCCTGTGGCTAAGATGACTACGGTACGTTTACTTCTATCTTTAGCCGCAAGCTTTGGTTGGAAGTTATGGCAACTAGATGTGAAAAATGTGTTTCTATACGGTGAGCTTGATAAGAGTATCTTCATGGAGCAACCACTTGGTTTCAAATCACGAGAGCATCCTGATTATGTGTGTAAGCTTAAGAAGGCCTTGTACGGGTTAAAACAAGCTCCTCGAGCATGGTATGGAAAACTTGCTCAATTCCTTCAGTTTTGCGGTTATGTACCATCAAATTCAGATCCAAGTCTATTCTTCAAGAAGAATGGAGGAGTCCACGTGATAGTTCTTCTTTACGTGGATGATATGATAATCACCGGGAACGATGATGCTGAAATTGCTCGTCTACAAGAGGATATGTCGGTGAGGTTTGAGATGAAGAAGTTAGGTGAGTTGAATAACTTTCTTGGTTTGGAGGTTGAAAGGGTAAAGGATGGAATCTTCATCGGTCAACAAAGCTATGCAAGAAGGATTGTTGAGAAGTTCAGGGTACACGAAGGAAAGACACGTACTACTCCAATGGATGTGAACATAAGGCTTAAGCGCGATGAAGGGTCCTTGCTACCTGATCCTCGACCTTATCGCTCTCTTGTGGGAAGTCTTCTATATTTAACCATTACAAGAACTGACATTGCCTTCGCGGTAGGTCTCATAAGCCGTTTTATGCAAGAACCAAGGAAACCACATTTAGAAGCAGCAAAGAAGATCTTGAAGTATGTGAAGACAACTCTTGGCATGGGTTTGGTGTACAAGTACAATGCCAAGGTTTCTCTTCATGGTTTCACCGATGCTGACTTTGGTGGAGATCTAGATGATCGAAAATCAACATCAGGTTATGTGTTTTTATGTGGAGACACAAGCGTGTCGTGGTGTAGCAAGAAATAAGGAACGGTGTCATTGTCTACCACTGAAGCAGAGTATAAAGCTTCAACACTCGCAGCTCAAGAGTGTACATAGCTTCGAAGACTCCTTGAAGATTTGTTCGAGCCAATCAATAAGTCGGTTGCAATTTATGGAGATAATCAAAGTGCTATCAAGTTGGCTAATAATCCGGTGTTTCATGCAAGGACGAAACATATCGAGTTAGAGCATCACTTCATAAGGGAGAAGGTGCTTGATGGAACAATTGAAGCTTTGGAAGTTCGAAGCGATGACAACGTTGCAGATATCTTCACAAAGTCATTACCAAAAGGTAAATTCGAGTTACTTCGCTCGAAGCTCGGTATGGTTGACAAAATCAAGTTTAACGGGGAGTATTGAAATTAAACTTGATTTTGAGTTAAGCTTAATTATGGGTTCATAATCCAAACCCAAAATTAAGCCCAAGTTCTAGAGATTCTCTAGAAACATCATAAAATATTATCACCTCCTCTATATGTTCTAGAGAATTCTATAAAATAATTATCTAAAGATTGTGTAGAAAATTCTAGGAATTGTAAGACATAAAATCTAGATATTATGGTAGAGAGTTCTAGAAAGATATTTTGTAATCTTGGAGCCTATAAATAGCTCCTTCCTCTCCCATTTGTAAATAAGTTGAACAAATAAATAAAAAGCAAGTTAAAGAAAGAGTGTTCTTCATAAGTTCTCTAATTCTCTCTAAAAATCTTTCAAGTATTTTCTAAGTATTCTTCCATATCATTCTTCATACTTAGAGGGTTTCTTCTCTTGGTTTCACTCGGGTTTCTCGGGTATTACGGTCTTGGGCTAGTGCTAAGCACTATCGGAGTTTCTCTACAAGAATCTGAGTCTGATTCGAGTTCTGTTGGAAGTGAAAGAAGGCGGAGTCGCAGCAAGAGGAGGAAGAGGAATTGATGAGGGTACCCGGATTTAGTCTCTTTCTCTTCCCTGATTTGTATATTATGGCTGCTGTGTACTTGTATTCTTTGACGCTTTCATGCTCAACATGAGGCGTAGATCCGATCATAGTAATGATATTCCAGTTCTGTTCTGTTCTGTTGCCGTTGAAGACAATTTTTATGAATGGGTAAAGCTGGAAGTTGGGTTGGGTGTTTTCTGCATCTCTTTTTTGTGTATTTAGCGAACTATGTAATATAATTATGTTGCTGCTGAAAATCAAATGGAACAATACATGCTTGTCCGCTTACTGCAATGCTAGATTTATGACATCCTAGCCATCCAGTGATTTCCATTAACAGTGACAGTGTGATGAATATGAATATGCTAGATGTCAGCTTTCTTTATGTGAAAGTTAATCAAAAAATTTGACTGGGTAAGTGGGTATTGTGTTTGTTTGAGGGTGGTGCACATTGTGCTTGTATTTGTGATTGTATGAGCTGTCACTGTATAGATCGAAAGAGTAAAGGGGAATCTTTGTTTGAAAAAAATGTGATTTCTCATTCACGTTTGCTTCATAGCCTGTGTTCTTGTTTATTTCCTGGTATGAAACTGCTTAAGATCCTTTTCCAGGTACAATTCATACAAATTCTTTCTACAAAATGCCATTGTTTTGTTCAAGCTATGCAATGATAATACTCTGTCTGAGCACCTTGGGGTTTACTTTGTTAATGAACGGTTGAATGATCCAACTATGCAAAGATTCATTTGAGGCTATCTTTCCGAAATAATAATACAATGCACTGATCTCCATCAATTTCTTCTCAATAGGTCTATTTGGTTAGGGGGGCATTACTGAAAGCTTGCGTGAGAATACTTGAAGAGCATGCCTCGCCCTATAATCCAGTAGCAACAGGCTGTGACTGAATCAGATGATGAATCAGGAAGTTCTCCATCAAGTTCAGGAATCTCCCGCTCGGGATCAGAATCATCGTCACTTGGAAAGGAAAGAAGGGGAAGCACAGCAAGAGGAGGAGGAGGAACTGATGAGGTTACTGTAACCTCATCAGTTTTTTGGGAAGCAAGTGACCTAGGTCACCGATTTCATTAATGAAAAATTAACGAAACCACAAAAATATCCGAATTACATCATATGTTAATCTTCGAGGCCTACTATCCTGCTCCAACATAGTACAGAAAAGCAACAAAGCTGAAAGCTACAAAATACAACAAACTAGGAATGTATATCCATCCCTCAAAAAAACCCAACCCACGTCTGGCACCACAAGTCCACCAGCAGAAATGGCATACTCCCAAGAAGTAGATTGGGCCTGCCCACCTAAGCTCCAGCTTTACTCGCCCCCATCAGATCTAATCCTCTTTCTTGCCGCTGAGTTACCTGACCAAAAATCTATTAGAGCAAAATTTTTTTGCAAGGACAACTTGAAAGAACATCTATAATTACGAAAACACATATCATTCCTATCACCCCAAAGTGACCAAACCACCGCCCCAGTCGTG
Source organism: Hemerocallis citrina (assembly GCA_017893485.1). NCBI lineage: Eukaryota > Viridiplantae > Streptophyta > Magnoliopsida > Asparagales > Asphodelaceae > Hemerocallis > Hemerocallis citrina. Next base: position 226,401,563 of record CM030360.1, on the reverse strand, counting down.
ATGTCCCAAAGGACTCTATTGTCATTACATATGTTTCTATATCTCCCTCTACCCCATATGTCATCTATACAGCTCGGAATGAAGTTAATGTTGAACCCAATTTCCAAAATTTCCCACGTTAACCTCGCTTTAGGACAAGAAAAGAAAATGTGCGACGTGTCCTCCTCCTCCGAGTTACATTGCAAGCAAGTGACATCTATAGGCAATTTTCTCTTTATGAGGTTGGTCTTAGATAGAATAGCGTCGTGTTGAACCAACCAGAGGAATGCCTTCACCTTACTTGGAACACTAGATTTCCAAATCGTTGTGGCCATATCGTTCCTAATACCCCCATCGTTCAAAACTCCGTACATGGATGCTACCGAGAATTCCTTGGACGTTCCCCATATCCAAAGTCTAATATCCTCTTCCCCCCTTTTCGGACGTCCTATATCTGACAGGAACAATTCTAAATTAGCCAATTGTTCCTGAGCTAGAGATGACATGCTGCCTGTGAAGCTTAACTTAAGACTTCGCCTCTTCCAAACCTCGGTCACTAAGTCATCCTTCCAATTCGTTTCCGCCGCTAGTTGAAGGAAAATTGATTGAAGAGAGTTGTCCCTACACCACTTGTCCTTCCAAAATCTAGATTCACCACCATTTCCAAGAATGCATTTCGTGTTCGCGTGAAACACCTCCCCTACCTTTGCGATTCCTTTCCATAACGTTGAGACCTTCCCCTGATTTCGTTTTCCCCCAAATTTGCAAACTTTTCTTCTCCGGTATTTTGAGAACGAGTTGCTCCACCACGCCTTACGTTTTTTGTGCATTTTCCGCCACCACTTAGAAACCAGAGCTTTGTTCATGTCCCGCAAGTTGACGACGCCAAGACCACCAAACTCTTTCTGCTTACAGACCCTATCCCATCTCATGAGATGATATCCCTTGCCATCCTCGCGACATCCTTTCCATAGGAATCGTCGTCTACATCTATCAATTCTATCAATAACCCATTAGGTAAGTCATAAATCGACATCAAGTATGTTGGGAGGCTACTAAGAACAGAGTTGATAAGAGTTATCCTCCCCCCTAGGGATAGGCACTTACCTTTCCATCCTGTCAGTCTCCTCTCAATCTTCTCTATTAGTGGCATCCAATCTTCCCGAATCATTTTCCCCGGTCTAATCGCAATTCCTAGATAGCTTAGAGGGTAGTTCCCTTTATCACACTCTAAAATTGACGAGGAGAGCCCCAACGAGTTAGCATTGTAATTACTGAGGTCCAAGACGCAACTCTAATG